>JAQGBT010003154.1:0-20718 GCA_034698585.1 Disparrhopalites patrizii | reverse complement strand
ATAAAGTATCGGAATTCAAATGTCAACTTTTGAATACGAATTTGAATTTCGAATGTATTTGTAATTATGAATTCCAATTAAAATACTTTTCTGACAAAAATAGGGATACTAATTCCGATTAAAATACTGAAAAATATGAATATAATTCCGATTTGAATTCCAATACCCATTCGGATGTCATACCTTGATATTACTCCTTTTAATATAATTAATATACTTTTTAATAATTACATTAATTATATTAAAAGGAGTACAAATTATATTAATGATATTAAAAGGAGTACAAATTATATTAATTATATTAAGAGGAGTACAAATTATATTAATTATATTAAAAGGAGTACAAATTATATTAATTATATTAAAAGGAGTGAAAATGATTACTTGCGAGTTCCAATGAGAGTAGGCGGGACGTCCTGGAAGTGCACTTGAAGTCCCGGGGCGAGGATGGCCAGGACGGTGAGGGTGGCCAGGAGGACCATTCCAGGGATTCTCCAGCGCCAAAGAGGGTAGAGGACGAAAGGGGCGAGGATGTAGAATTGCATGTCGTCCGACAAATACCAGGCTTCCGCTTGACACTGTGAAGGCAATGGAGCGTTTTTGCATAAGTTGATTTATTTACATTTAAAGTTTGGATTTATGTATCTGTTTATTTATTTATTGATAGATATACGTAAAGTAATAAAATGTTGTTTGGGATGGAGGAAATTGGAAACTCACAATTTCTGTGGGATAAACCAAATTGTTGATGTAGAGGAGATTCGTCCACCAATGTTCCCGACAGAAGCGCCCCCACTCCCGCATGATAGCCCAGTACGGCCCGCTACCCACGTACGTGAACAGGGTGGCCATGATGCCCACCAGAATGGCGTAGGTGGGCGTTAGCCTTTGAAAACATTGGCAAAGGAGAACATTATGGGATAAGAAAAGTAATTAATTTAAATACGACAAAAGTAATCAATTAAAATATGAGAAAATTAATTAATTAAATTATGAGAAAATTAAATAATTAAAATACGAGAAAATTAATTAATTTAAATATGAGAAAATAAATAATTTAAATATGAGAAAATTAATAAATTTAAATATGAGAAAATTAATAAATTTAAATATGAGAGAATTAATAAATTTAAATATGAGAAAATTAATAAATTTAAATATGAGAAAATTAATTAATTTAAATATGAGAAAATTAATTAATTTAAATATGAGAAAATTAATTAATTTAAATATGAGAAAAATATAATTATGGAAAATGATACAGGGATTATTATAAGAAATTCCCTGAGGATGAATTTAGTTAATTTAATCCGAAAACCTATAATCCTGAGTCATACTTAATCTAGTCTCAATTTAAAAACTAGAATCCTGGGTTGATGTATTTTTGGAATTTGAATGAGAAACTCCAGGATATAGACTCACCTCACATAACGATGGACGACGTACATGAAGTAGTTGAGCCGACCTTTGGTCTTGTCGTACATCTTCATTAGGTTAAAGGCCACGAGCATCCCGCCCATCACGAAGAATGTGTCCACGGCCAAAGTGGCGTTCAAGATGGTCAGCGTCGTCCAATTTTCTTGAGCCTAAATATGTCATATTGTAATCCATTATAAATATTTGCAAGACAATAATTATTGAGAACAATTTTAATGTTCCCAATAATTGGAATATAATGTATATTTATAAACGTTATGGCATTGTTGTCTCCCCCGTCACAATCTCACAATTTGTATTCATCAAACACTCATGAATTCCAATGTCAAGGCACTTGAGAGCACACGCAGGACACAATGGCATTGCAGGATGCAAATGGTACACGTGTAACGTGCACACTCACTTACTGGAGTCCACACTCAATGTATTTTGTATATACTTGTGTGAATTGAAACAATGACATCCCCGACACCTCCAATTCAGACTGATCATGAATATCAGATAATGAAGATGACTTTTACCGTCTTCACAGCCACCATGTTCCACCAGGGAAGGTAGATGATCATGTACCAGGTGTGAGCCAGGACGACGTACATGGTGCTCAGGAAGCGCAGGCCGTGGATGCATCCGAACCCCCCGCCCCCGCCCGTGTTCTGCCATTTCCGGATGTTCGTGATCAGGGAAAAGGACAGCAGGACCTGAGTCACGGTGGCTGCAGACGGTTAAACAGGGGTTAATTAATTTTATGAATTTTATGGCCACTTACAAAATAAAGCAACAATGGGAATTAGGAACTCACTTGGTTTCCTTGGAGCACTGTCCTTCCCCGGATTTTGGAAGAGAACATGGTCCAGCAAGGTCCCCACGAGAATGAGGCCGCCAAAGGCTGCCAGAACACCACTGGAAATGGCCCATTATTGATTAGGACAGTCCATTATTGATTAGGAACGTTGTACAAGGGACAATAAAGGGTAAACGCTTGTATTGGATTGAATTGTTGCATTTTATTGCAATTCTTTGATTTGTACAGGACTTACACCATGGCCCAATCCCCGGTATTGAGCACAATGTCTTCCTTCACGTCGCAAGTAGCGACTGAGGTGAATATTTTGCTCTCGTTGAAGATGTGCCGGACGATTTGAGCCACTTCCACATTGTTGCAGGAGGAGGGGAGGCAGACGGTGGTCGTGGGAGTGATGTTCACGCCCTGTCGGATGCTCATCAGACGCTGTAACAGGGGTCAAAAAGAGGTCAAATCCCATTCTGGTACACGTATATTTGTACATGGATTTATTTTCCCTAATTGTAGCTTTTCAGCTGGATTTTTCTGCATTTTCTATCTTGTTTATTCAGTCGACATTCTCTATTACGTACCTCTTTATGAAAAAGGTTTTTTTCCTGTCTGAACGCGCTTTTTGAATCCCCTCAAAGATTTTTAATTTGTAAAATCGTTCTCCCTAAAATTGCATTTTCTCTCTGTTGTTCTCTATGACGTACTTTTTTTTCGGACTCTTTCTTTTTTTAGTGATTTTTCGTTTTTAATGGGGAAATGCTCCTACAAGCTTGAATAATTAATTCTATACGAGAATTTCGACAATATGTAAATGCATATCTATTACGAACTTAGCAAAATATATAACATATATAACAAATATATCCGTATATAGCAGCCCTCTTTATAACGCCAGTGAAATTTTTGCCTTGGCGCTATAATATCTATAAACTATGATTATAATAAGCCAATGGTATATGCTAATGTACAAGTAACTAAAACCTCGCATGTGAAGATGTAACGTATACCCTAAAAATGCTTAAAAATGTGCAGATATATGGGTTTCGGCTAATATGCGGTGAGATAAATAATCAGAATGAAATTTGCTCCAGCTTTTCCTGATTCCCTGCCACTACAATGTGATTATGAAGTGTTTGGAGGAAGTAAAGATTTTGAGCGTACAATGAGGTCAAAAGGGTCCGTGGCTGCCTGGATTTGTGCCTTGGATTTCGGGGTGGGGGCTATGGGGATGACGACGACGGTGCAGAATTTGCCCTTGAATTCCGTCTGGATGTCCGGATGATCGTAGTCCAAATCCTTCACCGTTACCCCCACGCACTCATCAAAGTCTCCCATGGCGTTGACGTGACCGGACAAAATCCCCTCCGGCAGTTTCCCCCACGAATCAATCACTATGAACATACATTTTTACATTTTATACATGTTTTTTTACAATTTTCTAAATGTATTTTTAATTTTAAAAAATTGTTTGGAGAATAAATGGGGGAATTCTTACTCTGTAAACTCCATGTGTACTCGTATCCTGGAAGCAAGGCTTCCACAATTTGCGTCTCATTCAGGCGCTGGGCAAACTCGTTGAAGTGAGTGGCACATGAGATGGAGATGTTCTCGAAGGGGTCCTTCTCATTGAGATTCTGGAGATTCTGGATGAACCGCTGGAGATACGAGGGAACGATGTTCTTGGCCAAACTTTGGCCATTTAGATATTGGGCGAAGTTGAGGGCTTCATCCTCAGGGCTCTCCTGCTGCACCGTCGCCGCTTGAATGTGGGCCAAGAGAAGGACAGTCAAAACGAAATTGAGGGTTAATTTAAACATTTTTCTCCCGGTAAGACACTATAATTCATCCCCAGCTTATTAATCATAAGCTTGGTTGCCACAAAATGCAAAAAAAAATTTTTTGGATTAACTAGTATTAAGCAGGATCTATGGCACCGAAAGGGAATGATGGTCACTCCGGGGAGGGATAATAATGCCAACTGGCTCTTGCCCAGCTCTAAATCCTCCCAAGGCAAGGTGCGAGGAAGAGTAAACAATTGCGTGTCCTATTGATTTGATATCGATGACAAGGGTGACATATTCTCAAGTGGTTTTGGCCTGATATTAATTTTTTTTTTCTGTGATGTGTATGCTCTTAATATTAGCTGGCGTACTGCAAGCTCTATCTCCCTTGTCGTGGGTCGTGATAAATGAAGATGTATCGTCCCGTCTGATTTTTATATACTTTGTGTTACGTCGTATTTCAGGTATTCGTGATTCCTGACATTAACATTCCCATTTTTATTTTCCTTCTCCGAGACACGGGATCGGGGAGGCCGACGACATTCTCCTTCCATGTAATCATAATTACGGCCAGAGTACTGCATGAACCAATTTAAATGGTACTTATTGATCGCACAATTATTTACCATAATTTTTAATTCCATACATATTCAATTTCATACATTATATTTTCATACATATACATACAAATGTGTTTAGCGTATGTACAAATGAGATGCGAATCAAATGTGAAATTTCGTTTTACAGTGAAATCTCTCTATAAAAAGTCTCTTTATAGCAGCATTTCTCTATAACAACATTATTTTTCCCGCCCTTCGTACACATAAGGTGCATATTTTATTTTCTATATAACAACTTTTCCCTGTAACAATATTTTTCGCCATGCCTTTGATGTTGTTGTAGAGAGACTCCACTGTACCCAAATTTTCTAATTTTCAATTAGATGTAAACAAGTTTCCCTTGTAAACATTAAGTAGAGTCAGATGTCCTAAAGGTGGCAGTAGCCTTTACTTGTAAGAGTCCGACGCCATGCCGATATATTTGTGTGGAAATGCATTTCTTCATCATTTTTTGTAATTATATTTTAATGCGGTCTATACATATGCTATCAGTTTGCAATTAATATTCTAGTTTCTGGAAAGTTTCTAGGAAGGTTCTGGGAAGTTGCTTTTATACAGTGGAGTCTCTCTATACCAACACTGAAGTGAAGAGGAAAAAATATTGTTACTGGGAAATGTTATTATATAGAACATAAAATATGGAATTTACGACGGACGAAAAAAAAAAGTTGTTACATATATAGAAATGTTGCTATAAAGAGACTTGTTATATAGAGACTCCACTGTACGTCAACCTGCTGAACCTTTAGAAACACCAAGTGTCACCTTATTTATGAACGCTATAGCGTATACCTGCCACTTTTTTCAAGAGTGTCACCAAATGCCACTTTTAAGAGCATCAGCTGTTACCTTCAGGAATATCAGCTGCCACCTTTGAGAACGCAGAACTTGAAAATGTTTGTTGTAATCAAAAACTATTGTCACCATTAGGAACACATATTAACCCCCCTTGCTACGACCTTGGCCACCTTTAGGAACATAAAAGTTAATGCTCTTGCTAACACCCCTGTCACCTTTAGGATCATCTACTATACGCATCCGTTTGAGGGAAATCCGTGTATATGTCTCTGCCAGATGTAAAATATGTCACCTTTACAAGCCCTGGCCATACACGTAATTGTTGTACACGATTCAATTATTCAATACAGTGGGGTCTCTCTATAACAAGTCTCTTTATAACAACATTTCTCTGTAACGACATTATTTTTCCAGCCCTTCGTACATGAAAGGTGCATATTTAATGTTCTATATAGCAACATTTCCCTATAACAATATTTTTTGCCTTTCTCTTCAGAGTTGTTATATAGAGACTCCACTATGTACGTGTATTTACATATTAAATTTCATTTTTCAGCATTTTGTAGTATTTTTAAGTATTCCATTTTTAAAATTTAGCGTCTGTTGTTATAGTCAATTTCAAAAATTCCATTTCAACTTTAATTCAAATAATTTTAGCACCAAATGCTGCAAGTGCAACCTTGTACATGATAGTCATTTAATTATAATTATAATTACAAATTAACTACAAAGTGGTCAATTAATTTCTGGGAAAGCCTTACGTCATCAAAGTATACAAGTTTACCAATTACAGCTAAAAGCACGCTCCCCTCGCATTGCAAAATATTATTCCGATGATGTTCCCTCGCCCTCTGGACATGCCTCTCATACCTGAAATTACATCTATGTATACATAAGGACTCTCTCAATTACATCCGTCTTGTCAATTCTCCATGTTTACAATGGCTCGAGTGGGGAAAAACATGAGTGATAATGAAAAGGAGCTCCTCATAAAGGACAATGCAGGCTACTCAGAGGGAACACTCTAGACAATTTCTCTCGATAATATACCTATAACCCCCCTGAATATTTTTGGATCCATATTCGACATGTTCAAGTATACATACTCGATTTTGCAAGGATTTATTGCTCATGTTCATATTAGGGATTAGCACAAGTTCCTCGACGGGGATTAGTCTGCGCATTGTCCTCATTGGGACCTATCGATAAGTATGGCAAGGTGGTTCGCGATTGCTACAGAGTACACGAGTTACAGAGGACACATACCAAATTTCTATTGTATCTTCTGTGATGGAATAAGCATTCGACAGCAGGACAATTGATGTCCTGTAAAACAGATGGGAAATTGGGGAGAATTGGAACTCCGTTGATACAAATAATACATGTAATTCACACATCATTTTCAGACACCGGAAAAAAATGGGATTTGTGCAAAAACTCGTTTGTAGCGTTTATTTATAAATATCTGTCATAGATCATCACAATAGGACAAAGTCCATCCTACCAAAGAGGCACTAACCCATTTTAAGGGATGAACTTTCCCCCCCGCTAAAAATGAGCGAGATCACAATTATAAGGATATGAAAGTACAGGAAAAGCCTGGCTTTGAAAGAATAGCCTTGATATTATGAAAAGTGGGATTCCATGTCATGTTAATTATTAGTCAATTAATAAAATAAAAAGTATTATCTATTCACAATAGGAGATGAGTTGGATAAGAGGCGAAAGGTTTTTTTGCACATACATATACATATGTATACATATACCTATATAAATGTATACACATGCAAATGACGCATGCAAAAAGAGCTGAGATGGACCACAATTAGACTCCCGCAAAAATCAACTTTCAGCAATTCAACTTCAAATACAGAGAAATTACAAAATTGAATTTGAATTTCAATTTTGAAATTTCAAAATTGAATGTCATATTATGTATGCATATGAACACGCGCATATTTCTAAGGCGTACACCAATTCTGGTTTGCAATTTACTCATTAATGATAAAAAAAAACTATAGAAAAAATTGTCAAGGATTTTATTGAATTGCGTAATGTTTTATTGAAATTGCTCATTAGTACTGCATGAACGCAGTGCTCATTTAGTTTGCACTGCAAACACCTTTAGGCCTCACTAAAATTCACAATTTAGCCTCTTTTTTAAAAAAATCAAAGTTGACGTTGAATTTCTTAATACAAATCAACTTCAAATCAAGTTGGAGTATATTAGTTGATTGGAGTGTATAGTTGATCAAATACAATTCTAAATCAAATGCTACCCAAAAAGTTGTCAAATAGAGTGCAAAATTTGATTTGATTTTCAAATTCAACTTGAAATACAAATGGAAAAGAAAAATTGGAATTTTCGGAACTCTAAGCCACAAGAAAGGGTAATATGTGTATGTACTGTAATTAACCTGCCGGTGACCGGATTCTAGTATTCCTGCAATCCAATGACTCAAGAGAAAACCGGTTGCCAGAGGGCTTATAGACATTCAAGGAATAACTGTTCCTGAAATCCCGATCATCTTAATAGAAGGAGAAGTGTGTCAACTGGGGACATTCCCAACATCCCAACGCATCATATGGAATGTGAGGACATGTGTGGGGGCGGGCTAAAGAGTCCAAAGAACCGGTTGTCAAAGGTGTCCCCCTGCACATAAAAATCCCCTTTACCTTCCCCTGATAATACGGGACTCTTCTTGAGACGTGGAATTGATGGTTTTAGTCCCTTTTAGAGCTGGCTTTTACACAGAAGTTGTCACCCTTTCCAAACCAGCCCCATTGCAAAGACGCAAAAACGGGGTGGATGCCAGTGACAACATTGGCTGTCTTCTCAAATGAAAGATGATGGAGCTCAGAGTCACTTTCTGCATTTGTCTCCTCCTTGGGATCGCCTCCACCAGCTGGGCTTTCCTGGATCGGAGTCCGGAAAAGCTCAATCAGGAAGGCAGTGAGGTGCAGAGCTAATTTTTTTCCTACTTCAAATTTTTAATTTCTATTCAGATTGTTAATATGCAGACAGGGGAATAGGCGAGATTAGAATTTAGAGGATATAATAATAAAATAAATATTCTATTCTATTATACACATTGCTGTGAAGTTTATGTCACATTGTGTTCCAGACCACAACTGAGAGAAGTGAGGACACCGGGACGGAATTTCCCCTGCCGGGCATTCTCAACTCCAGCCCGAATCCGGTAATTGAAGAGAATGTGGAGCAGGCGGAGCCGATTCAAGTGCTTAATACCGTGGATTGCCGTAAGGCATGCTCTTATCCGGGCATTTTTTAAATCCTATTTTGCCTTATAAACGTGCTTTCATAAAACGTATAGCTATACGTACTAAAAATCCCTGTATAGAAAGACTTATAATTAATGGAAAATATATCTCTCGCATGTTTTGAAGCAAAGGTTTTTTTTTCAAGGTATGACAACCGAATCGGTATTGGAATTCAAATCGGAATTATATTAATGTTTTTCAGTATTTAAATTGGAATTAGTTTACATATTTTTGCCAGAAAAATATTCTAATCGGAAATAGTATCCTTATTTTTGTCAGAAAAATATTTTAATTTGAACTTATTATTACAAATACATTCGAAATTCAAAATCGTATTGAAAAGTTGACATTTGGATTCCGATACTTTGTTGGTATTCGAAAATTACTTCATAATGTTGCTAATTCCGCCCTTCGGGCAGGTTTTTTTTATTTTTGCAAAATCTAGGTATTGCAACAATGATTTTTTCAATTGGCAGTGATATAAATATTTCGTGCGTAAAAGCAGTGTTGCGGAATCAATTTATAATTTTGTGTATGGATTTTGCGTTTATGCTAAGCTACAAATTATGCCAGATTGCGTTAAAAATAAACTTTAAAAGTATTCGAAGAGTATTTGAGTTCATATTCTCGTGTATGTGTGAATATTTGAATAAAATTGTGTTGGAATCTGAATTTATATTTTAGATATCCGAAATTCGAATTTGTATTCATAATTAGGAAAAGCGCGTATTTTAATTCGAATTTTAATTCATATTTTTTGGACGCCATTCCTTGCTTTTGTTAATGTTTGATGTCCTTACAGAATGTGGGGTCCGTTCGGTGGAGAATGACATTAGCAAGATCCCGCTGTTTGCCTCGGACGCCACAGTGGATCAGGATCAGGATGAGGAGAAGGAGGAGGATGTCCTTCCGGGCGGAGCGCCCGTCCCGCTCATCATCATGGGCGAGGATGCCCGGCCCCGGGAGTTCCCCTGGATGGCTGCCATTACGAAGAAGAAATGGGATGGGAAGCAACACGTTGTTTGCGGCGGCTCACTTCTCAACTCAAAATTTGTCGTCACGGCGGCGCACTGCATTAAAAAGTTAGCTCCATAACATTCCTGCTTATAAGATGCGTTTGAAGTGCGATTCTATCTATAACAGACCTCCTTATAACGGTTTTTGCCTTATAACCGTGTTCACCATCCTCCTTGAGGGATTTTCAATGAGAAAATCACTCTCTCTCTCTCTCTAACGGTGTTTTTACAACGGTTTTGTCGCTACAACGGGGAAGATTTGAATCCCCCGCGATGTTTTCACCATACAGTGGAGTCTCGTTATAACAATCCAGAAGGGAAGAGAAGAAAATATTGTTACTGGGAAAAGTTGTTTTATAGAACGTAAATTATGTACATTACATGCACTGAGGGCGGAAAAAATAATGTTGTTATATAGAAATGTTGTTATACAGAGACTTGTTACGGAGAGACTCCACTGTAACGGTTTTAGGCCACGCCATCGCATATTTCTTTCACTTTAACGGTGTTTTCACTTTTTTTCCAAACCCCACTATTAGCTTACATTTATAACGGTTATAACATCACGGTCGAATCGCTATATGGCTGTTCGCCTTAAATGAGCAAATTTTCCCCGTTATAACGAAAAACCGTTAAGTATAGAGAACATCAATTTCTATGTTAACAATTGGACAAAGTTTTTTAAGGGGGCATTTTCTGCCACCATTATGGAGAGAAAACCGTCATAAGAGAGCCCGTTATAGTATAAAAGTCGACCGTATTTCCTATATAAAAGTGTTTCGCTATAACGGCTATTTGCACCTGCAACTTGCTAAACCGTTATAAGGAGAATTGATGTAATTGTAATTGTTCGGACTCGTCTTGCGAAAGTGGCATTTATTTTATGGACGTTCTGTTTTGCTACGACCTTGTCCGTGGACATAATGAAAAATAGAAAAACTGAGACAGATTTTAGTGTATATCTTGATTTATTTTGTGCGAAATTTGATTGTGCTTCTAGCCAACAAAATTTACCATTTCCTACGAAATTTCACGTATAAAATGTCTTGGTCCAACAAATTTGTTTAAATTGTGGGGTTTGCGTTTGTCCTTTGTTCACTAAAAATGCTTTATTACTGCTTTGGTATAGTCAAATAATGCAAAGAATGCAAGTGGTATTCAACGTCCACAATGCGAGTCACGAGGCGGTGAAGGGGGACAAGATGGTGGAAATCCGGAAGATCCGACGCTTCATCGTTCATCCAGGCTGGAATGAGAAGAATGTGGACAATGACATCGGCCTCATTGAGCTCGCCACGCCCATCGATTTCAAGACGAGCCCAGCCCGGCCCATTTGCCTCCCCAGGAATTACTCCCACACGGATTTTGACGGGAAAAATGGGACCGTGGCCGGATGGGGCTACACCACGCCTGGTGGTATGTATGCACATACATATGTACATTCCTCAGACTTTCTTTTGGGCAGGAATCACAAATCATGTCACTGAAAAATGCTTTAGTCCCTCCTTTTTAGAAAGTCGATGGAACTATTGAAAAAAAATCATAAAATTCGGTCTATTTTAGTACATTATGATGGCCGTAAATCGTACCCTTCACATGTTTTTACTAATTTATGCAGGGAAGAATTCGGAATTGCTCAAGAAGGTGACGGTGCCGATTTATAGCATGGAGCGCTGTCAGGAGGATACCATTTATGGGGATAAAATTTTACCCAGCATGGTATGCGCGGGTTACCAAAAAGGATCCTATGATGCCTGCACGGTAAAAGATATAATTGATTTAATGTTGACAATTTTCCCCCCATTTGAATATTACAAATACGCAGTGGGATCTCTCCATAACAAGCACCCCTTATAACAGCATGTTCTGCATAATGTCAAAAAATTCGCAGCACCTTGTACATTGAATACATAATATGTAATTGTGTTCTATATGACAGCATTCCTTTGCATGAACAGCAATATTTGGGGTTCCCTTGGATGCTGTTATAGAGAGATTCCATTGTAAAGCACTAAAATCGTTTCCAATTATTACACAGAACGACTCCGGAGGACCGCTCGTGGTGGAGGACAACGGCCGACAGATCCTGGTGGGCATCGTGTCCTGGGGGCATGGCTGCGCCAAGCCCAAAGCGCCCGGCGTCTATGCCCGTGTCACTCGTGCGTCCTTTATTCTACAGTCAATTCTCTCTATAACGGACCTCCTTATAACGGTTTTCTCACTGTAACGGTGTTCACAAACCCGTCCGAGACCATTTTAATGCTAAATTCTTCCTCTATAACATTTATTTTATAACGGTTTTTTCGTTACATCGGGGAAACTCTGAATCCCCGACCAATAAATGTCTTTCGCTATAACGGTTTTAGGCCATGCCCACACATGCTATACCGGTTTTTTCAAATTTCTGAATCCCCGCCATAAATTCCTTTTTGCTATAACGGTTTTTAGGCCACGCCCTCACACGTTATACCGGTTTTTCGGTAATTTGGAATCACCCGCCATTAAAACCGTTTTTTAACGGTTTTCCTTATACCGGTTATTCGTTATAACGGTTTTTATGACGGCTTTTAGCTAAACCGTTATCGAGAGAATTGACTGTATAGTTATTTTGATGTCACATTTTGCCTGTTGTAATACGTTTTCGTCAAATGGAACGTCCAAATTAATGTCCAATGCTCTTGTGATCTCTTTCTAGAGTATACGGACTGGCTTAGTAAGCAGCTGGTGAAGGGCGACTCCTGCAGTGCGTAGAGGATCCCAAGACCTTTAATGTCTCATCCATTGTTTTTATATGTAACAAGGATTTGGAAGCAAAAGGAGCTAAGTCCACATTGCTTTTTACAGGAGAGGCAAAAAAAAAACCATTTTAGATACAATGCGGCAAAATTAAGAGAATTTTTTTCCCCTGCTAAATTACGAGAAAAGGCGAATCTACAAATTTTCTGAAAAAATTGCCAAGTGACTTTTCTGGGGAAAACTCTGAATTTGACAAGTTTGGACTTAATTCATTTTGCTTCCAAACCCTTCATATGTAACATCTGTATATATATTATATATGTACCTATATGTATGTATATACATACGTACATGTGTATGATATAGGCCTTGCCGTAAATTCCATGAATATTTAAAAGCGCAGATAGCTTTGTAAAACCCAATTTGAATGCTGACAGATGAAAGATGCATATTTATTGAATAATAAAGTATAGTTTTACTACACATAATATGCTATATAATTAAAAGTAATGCATAATCATTGACTCGACCTCTTCAGATGCGATTGCCTTCACGACGTTTACCAAAAATGCAATCCAGGGCTGTTGATCCGCTAAGCGTTTTCTATATAAATATGGGTTTCATACGTAATATGCACGCTTGACCTGGCATTGTGGGGCCCTCGAGGGCTCCCGGGAGCCAGCAAGCGCGCGAAGGTACAAAGGTTACATTAAGAGTGGCGGGATAGGCCCAGTTGAAATATGGAAAGGTTACACTATATTAAAGGGAGAGAATCCCGATTTGAAAAAATCCATGCCAAGAAGCAAAGCCTGGTCGTGACCTTGAAAAGAGAAAGTCCTGGACAAATCCTCTAATCGGTCTTGCACACCTTTAAACAGAGCAGGAATAGGATATAATGAGACCTTTTTGGACTTTTTGCATAATTCCACGGTGGACATCCGGAAAAATTCGCGAATACCCTTGTATTCGCGACAAATATACTGAAATGTTGAATAAATATAATAATCCTAATAATAATAATAACTTACGTCCGTGTAGACCATATGTACGCACATGGCCAAGGGCGTGTACGTCTGACAAGTGGCGTCTGTGGGGTCCGCCATGGACGCTAAATATTTAAACAGGGATGCAAATTAATTTTTTAAGGTCAGAAATTCAGATCCACATTTGACCTCTGTCAAGGTTATAATATAAGATCACATTATAAGGTTGTCTAATGCAATTTTTCGTATATATAAAAACATGAATACCGTGATCATCCAAGCACTTCTCCAAATTGACCTTGACCCCCTGCTTCAGGTTCTCGGGGACCGTCTCGGAGAAGATGTTCAGTACATTCTCCTTGTGCGGCTTCCCGTCCTCGTCAATGAGATGTTTGTGCTCGAAAAGACACTTGGCGAAGCACTGATAGCGAGGGAACCCCACAAATCAAATTATGAACCAAAATAAGTGTAATACAGTGGAATCTCTCAATAACAAGTCTCTTTATAACAACTTTTCTCTGTAACAACCGTATTTTTTCCGCCCTTCGTGCATATATCGTACATATTTTATGCTCTATATAACAACTTTTCCCTGTAACATTTTTCGCTCGTCCCTTCAGAGTTGTTATATAGAGACTCCACTGTATAGGCGTAATATAAAGGGTTTTTACACCCCTGATTTTTTGTGGTCCGTAGAATTTAACCCGTTTTTGTACAAAATTTCCCGGATTTTTGGGCGAAAATCCCTAAAAATAATTGCTTGGTAACAGTTCTTAAGCAAAAAAATATCGTGGGTCCACTCGGACTCCACTTTGATTTCTTTAGCAATTTCTCTTTAAATTTGTATGGCATTTCCCTTTAAAATTTGCTTTTTTAGGAATTTCTCTCCAGTCTTAAATTTCCGTTAACATTTTCTTTGTTAGAAATTTCTCTCGAAGTTTGTGTCGCAATTCCCTTTTAAATCTTGTTTTTAGCAAAGTCAATCAAAATCTGTCTAGCAATTCTCTTTGAAATTTGCTTTTCTAACGATTTACCACAAAAGTCTCGCAATTTCCTTTTAAATTTGCTTTTTAGCGAGCTCTAATACAATTCCCTTTTGAATTTGCGTTTTTAGCGAACGCTCTCAAAATTTCCATTAAAATTTGCTTTTTTAGCAATTTCCCTCGAGTCTCACAATTTCTTTAACCATTTCTTCGTTAGCAATTTGTCCAAAAATTTGTCTCGCAATTCCCTTTGAAATTTGCTGTTCTAGTGATTTACTACAAAATTTGTCTCTCAATTTTCACTTAAATTTGATTTTTAACACTTTCTCTTAAACTTCCCTTTAAATTTTGCTTATTTAGCACTTTATCACAAAATCTGTCTTGGAATTACCTTTCAAATTTGTTTTTTTATAGCAATATCTCTCAAAAATTTGCTCTCAAAAATGATCTCTCAAAAATTGCCAAAATCTCAATTGCCAAATTTCTCTCAAAATTTGTCTCGCAATTCCCGTGAAAATATGTGTTTCGTAGCAATTTCCCTGAAATATTAATACAATTCCCCTGAAATTTATCATGTTCAGCAATTTCCCTGTTTTTGGACCCAATATAGGATCATTTTCCCTGAAATTGTTTCTGTGGGCTCATTTATGTTACAACTCCGAAATAAATTCATGCATGTCCAGTTACCGGGACTTTGTCCACAGTGAGGTCCTTCTGAGAGGCCATGCCCATGACCTTCGCACACTCCTTCATGTGAGCCTTAGCCGTTTCCGAGAGCTGCAAGTCAAATCCCTGGCATTTGATCTCCACACCTTCCGCCGTCTGAAAATGTCCAAAGCTCATTCACAAGATTGTCTCCGAAAAGGACCCAAAGGACAAATTTATAATCGGATCCGCAAATACAGATATTATCTGTTTTGCAGAACAAATTGTTTTTTGGAGAAGCAAAAAGAATTGTTTTTAGACAAGCAAACATTTGTTTAGAGAAGCAAAAAGAATTTGGAGAATTAAAAATAATTTTTTGTTTTGGTTTTTAATTAAACAAATAATTTTTTGTTTTGGTTTTTAATTAAACAAATAATTTTTTGTTTTGGTATTTAATTAAACAAATATTTTTTTGTCTTGGTTTTTAATTAAACAAATAATTTTTTGCTTTGGTTTTTAATTAAACAAATAATTTTTTGTTTTCTTTTTGTAGAATATAAACAATAATAATGGGAAAAAAGACCCTTGCCGTGTCGTCCTGTGGCGCCGGCGTGGTCGGCTTGTCCGTCGTATCTTTGACTGCGCTTCGAGAGGATCCCTTGGATGGTTTGGAAAACCTTTTCCCGAAACCCCGACGGATAGCTTGAATCTAATCAAAGATACGACAAATCAAGCCGAGTCCAGTCCAGGTCCACCTCTAATTTATACAATAACAGACAAAGAGGTCATCTTTGAAACAAAACCATTGAGGAGGTAGGACCTATAATAAAATATGTATATATAGTGTATATTGAATAAAAAAAATCCCTTCCCTAAAATCTCCCTTTCTATATATAGCTATAGTTAACTTGCAGGGATATGGCTAATAATTTGAAACATTATTTATTATTAATTTTAAAAAAACTCACCTCGGACAAGTAGACAGCGAGAAGAAGGACCAAGCATAATGTCTGGCTCCACCTCATCTTCTCCTGTGTTTTGATGGATTTGGCCAAATCAAGGGGAAATGACGAAGGAATTCCTTTGAACTTTTGTTCCTCGTAGCTCTCAATCCTTCACGGATGCTGCTGGCTATCCAAATACTCTCATTTCCCTCTCCTTTCCTATTTATACTTCCTATTATCCCATTCATCCCCGCAACTTCCTGACTGTAACATTTTGCGGGGGAAATCCACACATATGATTATGACTAAATTGCAGAGCTCGCGTCCGGCTGCCAGGGACGGGAAGGACGGCTAAAGTGCAGGAATACTACGAAAAGATCCAAATGATAGTCCCTGGTAGGAATCACGGGGATAGATAATCATAAATATTACAGAGCAAATTATAAAGAAGAATTGCAAAAACATTATTCACAAAAAATCCTGTACCATTCCACGGCTTGTGGGCGGAGTTTGTTGCTTTCACCGTCCTTGCTAAAGCACCAGCTATTTCCGGTCTGCAATTTCCTCCACACAAGAATGACATTTAGTCCTGTTTAGAGTGAAACCTGTATTTGTAGATTGGATACATATATCCATTCATATTTTGCCAATCGAGACAAAAATCAAAAATCTTTTCGTAACTTGCTTCATCCTGTACTTGTTTTTAGTTTTTTTTGTACGACGTTTTTGCTCGAATATTGATTTCCACAGCTCCGTATGAAATAAATGAAAGCAGAAGCAGCAGATTTTTTATTGCCAAGCCAGACGAAATTTGAGGGTCATTGTCGTGGGGTGCCTTTTACGAGCTATCAAGTTTCGTTTTATATTCTTATCAAGGGTTAAAGAAAGAGAATTCTGCCAGTAGCAATACAGTGGAGTCTCTAAATAACAAGTCTGAAGGGAAGGGCGAAAAATATTGTTATAGCTATAACATAATAATAGATTTATATCTAATATCTGTATAACAATAATAATATGTACATACAGAGTATATAATATAATATCGTCTTCCCGGCAGAGTTTTCCCTATAGGGAAATGTTGTTATGTAGAACATTAAATATATGCACATTACATGTACGAAGAGCAGAAAAAATAATGTTGTTATAGAGAAATGTAGTTATGAAGAGACTTGTTATAGAGAGACTCTACTGTATTCCTCTTAAATATAGTAAGGTTCTTTGCCCAGCCATAAAAATCATTTTCCAGACAATGATGAGTAATTTGACCTTTATTTTGCTGCCAGGAAAAACAGATATGAATCCTGTACAAGGGATTTCTAACAGCTTTTTAGGCATATATAGATGCTTATAATAGCTTTTTCGACTAAATGCACGCACGGTAATTGTAAGAAGCGTGATTTACAGAAAGAAAAATGGCTGAAAGTTCCTCCCTTTCTTTAGCCTGGGCCATACAAAGTGAAAATACTACAAGTTATTATTTTGTCCAGAAATTAAAATGTAGAAGTATTATTTTGTCCAGAATTTAGTTGCGGATCCACATGCTAAAGAACACCCAGATCTGACATGAACTGACGGGTTTAAAACGGGTTTTCTCCGAAAACATAAAGAACGGACGTTTTTGTACAGATTTTTGAAACTCGTTTCTGAAAAACCACTCGGTCAATTTCTACAATTTGTGGATGCGGCTTTTGTGCAAAATAAGAATTTAATACTGTTAAAATTGTTTCTGGACCAGGCGTGAGAAAGGGAGGAAGAGTCAATTAATTTCGGTTTTCCCATTTTAAGATTTTTTTTTGTCAGTTAGCCACTTTTGGTTTTTATCGGAAAACGGTTCTTTAATCATCCAAATACTGCGTGAGCAAAATAAAAAATTCGTCCAGGATTGCATTTTTGAAGGTTGAGAGAATCCATGAGGAAATCACGCGAGGATTAATGACGTCACCAGCCGCCCGGCCCGTCAGCCTTTGTGAGTTACAAACGTAAACAAGCTGCAAAGCATTCAACAATGCATTGGCAAAAGGCATTCACTGGGTGCAAAAACCATACAGCACACAGCCTATAAATGCTGGAGACATAAAAAGCTACAATTGTAATCACTCGTAAGTTTTACATGGTCATGTTTAAATGCCTCCGTGTGGCTTGAGTTTGTGAGTGTAAAAGCCCGGAATGACCCAAAAAGGATTCCCACTACAGTGGAGTCTCTCTATAACAAGTCTCTTTATAACAACATTTCTCTGTAACAACATTATTTTTCTAGCCCTTCGTACAGGTAAAGTACATATTTAATGTTCTATGTAACAACATTTCCCGGTAACAATATTTTTTGCTCTTTCCTTCAGAGTTGCTATATAGAGACTCCACTGTAGCTTCTGGTAAAATCCAAATTAATTAGTTCTTCCGTCAGCTGACCAACACCGATCTTTACCCGTTGATTCACACATTAATTTTGTGCAAAATTATAAACACAATGAAAAAACAAGTAGATCAGTTCTTCAACGTGAACTTTAAATGTATACGAAAGTCCTTGGATTGATTCTTACTTGATTGTTGAGGCTTTCCAAATTTTTTTTACAGATGTACTTCAATCAGGTTGGTGTAGAATTTTATTTAAAGTCTGATTTTTACGTCTTCCAGAAGCTTTGCCAATCTGGTCAAGTCTAAAAAAGAACTTTTTTTTATTCTTTAATTGCCTGAGAGTTTAGAGCAGTTTCAATCTCCCGGCAGCGATGTCCCCTTCGGAGCTCTGGAACAGTCATTAACAGATGATTGACATCTACCATCTAATTGTGGTTATTATTCATAATATTGTGATAGAATTTTGTCCACAAAATGATGTAGACCTTATTTTCCTATCGTTTGTACTCGGACGTCTAAATGTGCTCCAAATGTGAAACTCCAGTGCTGCACGTTGACCATGTTTACACTTGATGATGTGTTGATTTTTAACGTAAAAAAAAATTAGTTACAAAAAGCTGTTACTCATGGAAATACAGTTGCAAAATACGTTTAGAACAATTTCATTTGAATTATAAGGGGACTAACGCATTTAAATGTCCATTTAGAAATACTTGCAAGGTGCGAGGTTGAGCGGAGAATGAATATACAGTGGACTCTCTCTATAACAACTCTCCTTGTAACAACTTTTCTCTATAACAACTTTATTTTTCAGCCCTTCGTATATGTAGGGTACATAATAAATGTTCCATATAACAACTTTTCCATTTAACAACTATAGTTTTGCCCTTCCCTTCAGGGTTGTTATAGCGAGAGTCCACTGTATCTGCAAATCAGCATAGCAGGACACTTCAAAAGAATTTTTACATTTTTGGTACTCACGAACTCATAGCTCGATCAAACAATTCAAAAAGGAACTAGTAACAAGTACAGGGCGTGTCCAGGTACACGTTGGTGCCTCTAAAGGTGATAATTGAATATCATCAAGAGCATATCTAAAATCTAAAGTGCTTTTCCACAGAAAAATTCATTCGTGGCCTTTACAGACAAATCAATTGTCGTCTTTAGGAACAGAATAACGATCGTGTTAAAGAACGTATTACCTTCAAGAATGGAGTAGTACTTTTGTTAGGGCTTACTGCCACCTTTAGGAAGATTTTCCAAAAGATTTTCGACCGAAAGTCTCCCGATTTATCCCGGATGACAAATTCCGAACACGTGAATTAATTCCCTTTTTCCATTTGTTAGGTATTTTTTATATGTCAAGCTACCCGCCTTTTTTGCTGTGAATTTGGCTCCTTCCTTGCCTAATTACAGCTGTGTGAGTAAAAAACAAATCGGATGATTGATGTTTTTCTACATGAGCAAAAGTATAAAATGCAATAAAAACTCTGGGTGTACAAATTTGATTGTAATAATCCCCTTGAAAAGGGGAAGCGAGAGGATTTCTATTGATTGTTGAAAGCTTAAATTTTACCTTCAGAAGAATCCTTAAAGGCAAATAGCAAATTTTTCTTTGACAACTACCAGTCTGAATGCCCGCGTGGAGCAGGATGGAAGGTCAAATGGCAGTAAGTTGGGTTAATTAAATTTTGGAAATTAAAAAAAAAATTGAAACACCGTGAAAACAATTTCAAAACAATCGGGTATATGTGTTCCCCCAAAGTTTTGAATTGGTAAATTTCTTTTCCATGCCTCAACAAACACACGAAATGGAGACTTGTTTAAAAAAACCTTAACCTAGAACGGGATGGTACAGGAAGAGTAGGTCCTACGACATATCTGAGGCAAATGCATGGTGAAATTTTAACTCTCGCAAATGTACCACAATTGTTCCAAATAGCGTCTGCAGTATCCATTGGCATGCTTGGTGTACTTTAGCAACGTTTATACAACATGCCGGGGACATATGATTCTGTACGGATATATTGGGCAACACTGAAAAACGGCGGTTGTGCATATTTCGAACAACTTCAATAGCTGAGAAAAGCGTTTAAAAATACATAACATTGAAATTATTTTTAATAGCGAATAATAGTGGGATTATTTTTAATTTTTAACAAGGTATGACATCGGAATCGGTATTGGAATTCAAATCGGAATTATATTCTTATTTTTCAGTATTTTAATTGGAATTAGTATCCATGATTCTGTCAGAAAAATATTTTAATTCGAATTTATAATTACAAATACATTCCAAATTCAAATTCGTATTCAAAAATTGACATTTGGATTCCGATACTTTA
>JAQGBT010003153.1:0-20720 GCA_034698585.1 Disparrhopalites patrizii | reverse complement strand
TCTATTTCTCTCCCTTTCTCTCTGTCTCTCGCTTTCACTCTCTTTCTCTCTCTCTCTTTCTCTCTCTCTCTTTCTCTCTATCTCTAGTTCTTTTTGTCTCTCGCTTTCATTCTCGTTCATTCTCTTTCTCTCTCTCTCGCTTTCACTCTATTTCTCTCCCTTTCTCTCTGTCTATCTCTTTCTATCTCTAGTTCTTTTTGTCTCTCGATTTCACTCTCTTTCATTCTCTTTCTCTCTCGCTCGCTTTCACTCGCTCTCTCTCTTTCTCTCTGTCTCTCGCTTTCACTCTCTTTCATTCTCTTTCTCTCTCTCTCTCTCTCGCTTTCTCTCTCTTTTTCTCTATTTCTCTCTGTTTCTCTCTCTCTCTCTTTCTCTGTCTCACTTTCTTTCTCTCTTTCTCTTTGTTTCTCTCTTTCTTTCTCTATTTCTCTCTGTTTCTCTCTGTTTCCCTTTGTCTTTCTCTATTTCTCTCTGTCTCTCTCTTTTTCTTTCTCTATTTCTCGCTGTTTCTTTCTCTATTTCTCGCTGTTTCTCTCTCTTTCCTTCTCTCCATTTCTCTCTCTTTTTCTATCTCTATGTCTCGCTGTTTCTCTCTCTTTCTTTCTCTATTTCTCTCTTTTCCTCTCTTTCTCTCATTATCTCGTCCCCTCTCCCTATCTATGGTAAGAGAAGATTACCTCATTTTCCCCTTGCCTTCATCCATACAAAAAAGGATTTTGCCCCGGTTAGTAGAAGAACACCCTGTAATCTATTGCATGTACAGCACGTAAAATCAATTTTGTTTAAGAATCGAGATCCACAAGAAGTTTAGGTGCTGTGCAAGGGAGAAAAATCCTCCACTAATAGATGTACGAAAGCAATTTGTAAAGAACGTTTCATTACAAAGTCTATAAGTGAGTTGTTTAGCACTGGGTGATACTTTGTAGGGGAGAAACGTCACAGGAGTTGTTGTTTACCACCGAACATGGAGCTTTTCTCATGAATCAGCCATTTACTTCCCTTTTTTTTCGTTTGGATTCTTGTTTTTATTTTCGCTTTCTTTTTTCGTTATCTTTCCCTATTTTTCCCTTTCCACCTTTTTATCAATGTCGT
Organism: Disparrhopalites patrizii; assembly: GCA_034698585.1. Taxonomy (NCBI): domain Eukaryota; kingdom Metazoa; phylum Arthropoda; class Collembola; order Symphypleona; family Sminthuridae; genus Disparrhopalites; species Disparrhopalites patrizii. The sequence goes on along the minus strand of JAQGBT010003153.1, from coordinate 19,628 downwards.
TCTTTTTATCAAAGGTGGGAATGCTCTTGGGTGCGGAAAATGAAACCAGGACGAAGGAGATGATGAAGAATGTAATCGATTTTGAGACCGAGATTGCGAAAGTCACGATAGCGTCAGAAGACCGGCGGGACGATGAGAAGATGTACAATGCCATGAATATGACCTCCTTACAGAGTCTCATTGACGTGGTAAGGGATTATTAAACTATAAAAATCCTCCATTTAACCCCTCACTTCACGTCCGTGCTTGTTTCCTCGTACTTTTGGAGGGGAAATAGCTTCGTCGGGAAATTGAGTTTTTTTTGGGGGAGAAAGCATTGCTTGGGAGAAAAAGGATTTTAGGGAAGAAAAAGTATTTTCGGAAAGAAAAAGGGTTTCCTGGGAGAAAAAAGAGATTTAAGGGAGAAAAAGGGTTTTCTGGGGGGGATTTTTTTCTAGGAATTGAACTATAGCTTAAAAGGGAAATAAAAGGGAAAAAGAGTTTTCCAGGAGAAAACCCCGGGATTATTAAATTGTTTGGGTGTTGAAACATGAAATTGAAACTTGTTTCTTGACTTCCTTTCTTTTCTTTTCAATTTTCTTTTAGGTTTCCTGGATAGAGTATTTCAATAATGCTTTCCATAGAATCAATCGTACCCTTCGAAACGAGGAATTGGTGGTGGTGTACGCACCGGAGTATTTGAGTAATCTATCGAAAATAATTCGGAAGAAAGAAGCCTCGGATGAGGGGAAAAGAGTCCTCAATAACTACATGGTTTGGCACACGGTCAAATCCATGACTTGCTGTCTCTCGAAAGCCTTCCGGGAGGCGGAGAAGATACTTCGGAAGGCGATTTTAGGCACTGATGGTGAGATTTCTTTTTGTTTTGGAGCTTTACATAACTATTTTTAGCACAAATTATTTTAAATTCTTGGCATTTTAGATTTTCGGAATTTTAGCATTTTCAATTTTTGGAATTTTAGCATTTTAGATGTTTGGAATTTTAGAATTACTATTACAAATATTTTCAGGAGCGGAAGAGCCATGGCGAACTTGCGTGGGAGACACGAACAATAATCTAGGCTTTGCCTTGGGCGCCATGTTCATTCGTGAGGCTTTCCACACCGAGTCCAGGCCGATGGCTCAGGGGATGATCGAGAACATACGGACGGCATTTCAAGAAAATCTGGACAATCTGGCCTGGATGGATAATGAGACCCGACGACTGGCATCGGAGAAGGCGGCAGCCACCACGGATATGATTGGATACCCGGACTTCATTTTAAAACCGGAGGAACTGAATAAAAAGTACGGGGATTTGATCGTCAATGAAACTGACTATTTTGGCAATGTCTTACGAGTGAGTCAGTTCACCTTGAAGAAGAATTTATTGAAGTTGGATGAGCCAGTGAACAAGACTAAATGGGGGATGACTCCTCCCACTGTCAATGCCTACTACACGCCCACTAGTAATCAAATGGTCATTCCCGCTGGGATTCTCCAACAACCCTTCTTTGATCCAGACTATCCCAAAAGTATCAATTACGGGGCCATCGGCGTCGTCATGGGACATGAGCTTACACATGGATTTGATGACCAGGGTGAGTCACACTATCTTATTGATTGCATATACATACCCTGGATGTTTTCGATGCCAACGGGATGCTAATCGTTGAAATCGATCCAACGATTCTCGTTCAAAATAAGCGGTATCTCATACCTAAACTGACATAGTACAAGCCATCCAATATTCTCTAATTATTTAAAGTCAAAGCGTTAATTGTGTTTAGATTCTAGTTAGTTAGAATCTAGTTAGATTTTATCACAATCGTATTTCAATCAGTTGCATGTTCTCATTAAGGCTAATATAATTTTATGTAGCCCTTGGTTTCCTCAAGTCTATCCTTAAGCAGTACACCAGGCCGCTAGAAGAGCTAATATTGGAGGAGTTTAATAGTACTTAAAGTCCATACATATTAATAGTCCCTGTTTCATTAATTATTTCTGAAGTTTAATATTTACCTATCTTGCAAGATACGTGAGGTTAAAATCAGAGCTTATAGATCCTAAATACAAATACATAGCAATTTTTGTGGTTCTTAAGGAATTTGTGGGAAAAACCACGCATTTAAATGAGAATAAAACATCGTGGATAACATATTAGTTATTGCCACTAGTGTGCGTATAAAAGTATACGCTTGCTAATTAAAGTTCCAAGGTTGGACACCAAAAAGGATTTAGTCGTGTTTTAATTAACAAATCGAGTCAAAAGTATGCATATTTTTAGCGTCATTTATAACTACTAACTGTTTCAACATAATAAACTCCGTTTGTGTTTAACCTATTAGGAAGAGTTAAATTAGGATAGGCATATTTTAACTGGGTATCGTCTAACTGCGGAATATCGTTAGATTTTTTTGGAACCGATGCTGATTTTGGCGATACGTGAAAATCGACCAGTACAGTAGAGGATCTCTCCAAATACATTCCACTGCAAATACATTCAAATAAGTTTTTTACAGGGACGTTTTCGATTGATTTTTTGGATTTACAATTTTTCAAAATCTAGTTTTGTACCTATATTGTCTATGTTATTGATAGATTATATATGTACATAGATACAAAAAAATCCTAAAATTTAAATCATCTTGTTACCGGAAACACATTAATAAAAATCGTAAATTTCCTCACAGGTAGAGAATATGATAAATACGGAAACCTACATCAGTGGTGGAACAACGACACAATCAGTAAATTTAAAACCCAAGCAGAATGCATTGTGAATCAGTATTCATCGTTGAAGATTGATGGGGAGACTGTGAATGGGAAGCAAACGTTGGGCGAGAATATTGCGGATAACGGAGGACTGAAAGCAGCTTTCCATGCGTACCGGAATCTAAAAGCCAGGGACATGTACCTCCCGGGAGTGAATCTCACTCACGACCAATTGTTCTTCATTTCCTTTGCACAGGTTAGAGACATCTTTATTACAAAATAATAAAAACAAATCATGTTAATTCCAATTTAATTTTTTTTAAACGATAAAGTACCTACATTACATACATTTAATTGATTTAATAAAAAAAAATTACGGCATTGCAGGTGTGGTGCTCCGCTAGCTTAAAAGAATCATTGGTGTTACAAATCCAAAATGATCCCCACGTCCCAGCCCCCCTTCGAGTACGTGGTCCGTTGAGTAACATGCTGGAATTCGCTGATGCTTTCAAATGTCCCCGGAAGACGGAAATGAATCCCATTAAAAAGTGTACGGTATGGTAAATCGCCAGTACAAAACATCCCTCAAGAAATTTGGTCAGGCTGAATAAGACATTTATGGATCTGACGTCGACTGTAAAAAAAAAAATGTAAAACAACACAAGTATTTCTATACATATAAAGATACGACAAAAATGTCGTTTTGTTTTGTTTTGTTTTTCTCTGTAGATGCTTGAAAACACAAGTTTTTATGAAAGTTATATATTTAGCAGTTCAAACTGAAATTTCTTGTGTTCATTTGGTTGCATCTGGGCCTGTTAAGTGTAGACTGGTTTGAAAATAGTTCCTAATTTTATAAAAATATAAGGATTTTAAGTTAGTTTTTGGCGTGACATTTTTTGTGCTATTCACGCTTGCATTCGGAGTATTTATTCAAACACAGTACGAATTTTTGTGGACCTCCATTTTAAATAGATTTTCACACTTGATACGAAAAAGTAAAGTAATTACTAGTATTACTACTCGTTGTATATTATACACCCGTTTTTACTACGAGTTTCTCATTGCAATTTTGGAGATTGCGATTTGATACTAAGAATAAGAACTTGTAGAGAACCCTGGATGTGATTTTTCATTTGGATGGACACCGACAGGCGGTAGAGGGGGAAGCCACTGTTGTTGATGATAACCAAAGTTGCTTTTTGCAAAAACTAAAAGAATGTACAGGTGCAAATCCTACACCGGTTTGCGATTATGCCCACATTTTTGTTCGAGATATGTTTGACACATATCTAACCTCGGTACCTGACTTTCACAGCTAAAAAAAACAAAGAATACCATTTGTCAAAATTTGTTACCCTTGTTTTGTTACCGCATTATAGTACTTTATATACGTTACAGAAGCATTTGTATACTTGTGATAAATCTATGCATTTGTTACTTCTTATTTGTTGTACTTACCTTACTGTTTTAAAGTAGTATTACTTACAATTTGACCGCTACGTTATTATTTTATTATTACTAAATACTAAATACAAGAGTTCAGAACTTCGGAGATGAACTGGTCAAAAAGCTAAAATAATTGCCAAAGTTATAATTATAATACATTACACATATGATATTAAATTCTACAAAAATATTACTTTCGGGTAATTTGTTCTGTGGCTTTTTTTCTGGTTGATAATGACTTTTTTTATTCTTGCTTTTTGTAACTACAGGAGTTTACAAAACTCCATTATGGCACAAAATCTCTGTATTTTAATAAGTATGTCGAAAATGAACATAGTTTCAGTTGCACAATTTGGCTTTCAGATCTGTCGGAGTAAAGACACCTTTTTCCGTCACAATCCCAGTTATCAGTTCCGCGGGTGTAACATCAAAGGCAGGATTCCAGACGGTCACCCCTGTTATAGAATAAATTAAAATCATTGTGCATGGTTTATTAATTTTGATGTAAATCGAAATCCTGAGCAAAGTTAACGGTTAGCATTTTACCAGCCGGAGTGATTCGTACTCCCCCAATTGAGGTCACTTCGTCTGGTGATCTTTGCTCAATCACAATAGAATCGCCGGTCTCAATTGTGGGATCAATGGATGAAAAAGGAGCAGCAATATAAAACGGAACACCATGGAATTTTGCCGCCACTGCCAACTACGAAATTCCCAAAAATTAAAGCTTCATAACACTCCTAGGGCTTAACCCTCCAAAATGTACAAAAAACCAGTAATAGTCAAATTATTTTCAAAATGTGGTTTTAAAACATTGACTGGCATTGTGGTCACGTTAATTTCAAACATTTACATACCTGATAAGTTCCCACTTTATTGGCTGTATCTCCATTCCTGGTAACACGATCGGCACCAACCACAACTGCGGAAATATTTTTGGTTTTCATTAAATAGGACGCGGCCGAGTCACAAATAAGGGTGGACGGTATTTTCTCATGAAGAAGTTCAAAGGAAGTGAGTCGAGCTCCTTGATTGTAAGGTCTGGTTTCCGTGAAATACACATGTTCTGTTTAATTTCATTTAAATCCACAAATAAATTCAGTTGAGTAAAATAAACGTACATGGAATGTTAGAAGAATAATGCCAAAATAATTACTACAATTATTTATATTTGAAAGTTTTGAATATTCTTATATTTAATAATAATCCACAAACCCAAATTCTGCTTCTGATGCAAAGCCCGAATAACACCGAGAGCTGTTCCATAACCAGACGTGGCCAATGATCCAGTATTACAATGAGTCAAAACATTAGCTTTCATTCCAACCAATTTGCCAGCGGCGAGAATGGCCTCAGCACCAAAGCTACCAATCGCAATATTATCAGCCAAGTCCAGCTTCAATAAATTTTCAGCGTATTCAATGATTCTGCAACAAATTAAGAAGGAAACACTTTATAGAATTTAGTCATTTTCCGAGTTAGTATAACCAACGAAAAATAAATGAAAAATGTCCAATACTTACCTAGATCTTAATTGTGTGACATCAGTAGATTCCTTGCTCCATTCCCTAGCTTTGTCAACCAACTTGAGTCCCTCTTTCCTCATGTTGACCGCCGTGGGTCGGGCCGCAATCAGTAAATTGACCTGCTCTTCCAAATACTTCAAAACTAGATGATTGTCCCCGAGATCCTTCTGTCCATTTTCAAGCTCCAAGGCGATACTCAAGCAACCCACCATCGCAATTAGGGGCGCTCCCCGAACCTGCATGGTTTTGATGGCATCCACAGCATCCAAAACGGATTTGATGTCCCGGTACACCAATTCATGGGGAACTTTCAATTGGTCCAACACTTTGAAAGTGCCACGAGTGTATTGAATGGATTGTAAAACATTTTCTGAACTCATGTTGATCTCCGTAGAAAAAATGAAACCCCGTTATATTTAATTTGAGATTCTGCCTGAGATTTTTAGTTTAAAATTGGAAATTCTGTCCAAGAATTTTAGGCACAACACTAGTATTTAATTAATTATACGTCTAATGAAATTGTGTCAGTAATTCACAAAATACAAAAAAAAAAAACAGACTTCTTTCTTTAAATTATCCTAAATATATTAAATCCTTAAAACTTTCTCTGAGCCACTCACGCGATGATAGTTTGGTGAAAAGACACAGGAACTGATTAGATATGACTTCGACATTCAAAGGAGAGACAGGTTAACCCTTGACCCTGCACAAGATACAGATAAAGTACTTCAAGACGGCTCTAGACTCTTATGAATATACTTGAACACATTACACATAGTGTAGTAACGTCTGCTTTCTTAATTAAATAAGACTTGTGTTGACCGAGGTCATTGGATTAGAAGGGTCAATGTGGCGGAAGCATTAAATTTTACACTAAACTGTTCAAACTGTTTTCAACCCCACAAAAACCAGAATTAATGACTAGGATTTAGGATGACGGTTTATAAAGAGACTTATGGACACTAATTATTTACGAGTATTAAGCTTAATTTTAATAAATCTTTAACTTTTAAGAATTCATGACTAGAGCATGCCGACAAAAAGTAAGTTCGCAAATGCGATTTTGCTTTTTTATGAGAAAATTGGTTCAAACTATACGATTTATTAAAAAAAATCCCAATGAAAATACCGACTTTCTTGTTTTTCACAGTAAAAACCGAAAAGAATTCATTAGCTTTCCGCCTTTCGGTTTTTCAGTTGTATTTGTATATAAAAAACACAGGAGAAAAGAGACAAACGAAGAGAAAATGAGAAGATTCGCAAAAACCGGCAAGGGGGCATACACATTTTTTTTCGGGTGCTACAAGGTAGCCGACGGCCGACTGTAGTCGACTCAAACTAGCCGACTGCTGGGCCAAGCTGGCCGACTCGACCAGCCGACTGCCTGTTCAAACTAGCCGACCGCCGACCACAGTCGGCCCAAAGTGGCCGACCATTTAATTTTTACTACTTGGCTTCGAAGGTACTTTTCTTAAATACTTCACAGACTTTATTCTTCAGTACGTCTATTCACTTTGTTCGTTAAGTTCAAGACTACTATTCCCCATCTTTCATTTAGCTATCTTCATAATAATAGGAATAATCCATAATAATAATAAGTCAGGACACAATACTACTCAATTAGCATGCGTCAGAAAATTATCTTCCCATAGCATTAAGCATCGCAATAATAGCCAACATTCATATAACAAGAGTTGCAGCAACAAGCAATATTCACATCTGAGGTATTTGTTTATAGGCAGTGTAAATCTTGTCATTGGTTAAGTCTTCAAGAGTTTGAGAAGGACGTGTGAAATTCTGGTTCCTTGTCGAATCTATATGGCACAGTGAGTATTAATCAAGGCATTGACAATCCGGGATTAAAATCATGGGATTACGGATTTGGATTACGGATTACGTAATCCATTATTAAATCCCGGATTAGTTTTCACGGCAGAATAATCCGTAATCCAGGTAAAATCTTAGCGGAGACGTAATCCGTAATCCCAAGCCACCAAAAAGTTTGGATTACGGGATTACAACAAGGTATCAAAATAGCAACCAACGTCGCATAAAGGCATACTTGGACCCGCAGTAATATTTTCAAAAACACAGGTTTTTAATGCCAAGTATAAAAATGAGAATTTCTGTTTAAATTGAAGCTTGATTTAGACTCTATAATCTAGAATGACCAAAACAAATTAATAGAATATATATGCGTGTCTTGCGTCACATTAAATGGCGAGTTACAAAAACACATTTCCAAATGTCTTTCGTCGCGATAAAATAGTTAATTTAGACATTTCAACAAGTGATTCTAAAAAAAGATTAAAATTGGTTTTTAAATAAGCATTTGCCATGCGGTCAAAGATTAATTTTCGAAAGTTCCAAAATATTAAATTTAAAAATGACTTTTACTTGTGATTTTTAGAGTAGAATAAAAATTAATAAAAATTAATAACGGAACCAAAAAAATAAACCTGAATGTCACGGATGCTATTTTTGAAAGGCATGTATTTCTGAACTAAAAAGTGGTTTTGGAGATACTTTTTTAAAATTCATAATCCCATAATCCGGGATTCAAATCCTGATTGCGGGAATTTTTTTTAAATCATCCCGATTTATAATCCAAATCACGAGGCTCGTTTAATCCGTAATCCAAATCCGTCGAAATTATTTTTTCCGAAATAATCCCATCTTTAATCCTAATCCCAAATTTTTTAATCCGTCAATGCCTTGGTACTAATAGTTTGAATTGAGTGCACATTCGCAGTTATTTAAATGCAGTCGGCCAGATTGCAGTTGTCTCAGCCGACTATGGTCGGCCACTTTGGGCCGACTGTGGTCGGCGACTAGTTTGAACAGGCAGTCGACTGGTCGAGTCGGCCAGCTTGGCCCAGCAGTCGGCTAGTCTGGGCCGACTACAGTTGGCCATCGGCTACCTTGTAGCACGTCAGCTACCTTTTTTTTCATTTAAAAAATTCCCGCGCCTTCAGTGGCAAGCTTTCTCAATCACAACTGAAAAATTTTACCCGTTTCATTTTCTTGGCCTAATTCGTAATCGAAATTCGAACAAAATAAGAACCCGGTTGAAAAATCAAATTTAAAAAAATTATAATTTCAAGTTTGATTTAATCAAGTTCCGAACTATTTTATACTCATACTCATAATTTAACGGGCACTCCAGCAATGAAATTGATTTGGAACTCAAAATTCAAAATTGAAACTCGCGGGCATAATTGCGGTTTCAATTGTAATTATTTGATTAGCAATTAGCAAGATGACAACGACACTGTATGCTAAACAAATACAGTGAATTTATAGTTTCGAATTTTAGAACACAAGTGGAAGGAAGAACATAAGCAAAAGTGCGGGAGCAGTTGTAATTTTTTCGAATTTTGTAATTGTAAAATTGCTTTGTTGTCAAATCTTAGCAGCATATCAATCAATCAATGGCTGTAAGATCAATGGTTGATCTTAGCAGCATATAAAAATATTAGTTTTAGCATGAAACTAACTTGTAAGTGAACTTGGTTTCGAATTGAGTTAAGAATTAAAACTCTGAACTCTTCAGTTGTTCAACTTAAATAGATGAATTGCTAATCAATTTTGAGTATGTTCGAAAACCCGAATTGTCAAGTTAGTACAATTTCTTTGAGTGCTTGGTATTTGCAAATTAAACTGATTGAACTGGTAAGGATCTCTAATCCAACCGTAGAGACATGTAATTCTTTTTTTTTGGTCTCAACAAACTTGAAAATATTTCCTGAAAGAAAAGTCGAAACTTAAATTTTTTTAATGAACATGTAAATTGAAATAGCTGAATACAGTGGTACAGTGGTGAGACCATTGAATAGAGTCATCATTAGCTTTATAAAAACAAACAGCAGCAAAAAAGTAAATAATTATAATGAAAGTTACTTTTAAGTTTTACCGGATCTCTAATATCTAGAGACAATATTGATGATTCATAGAAGCAAAATTGCTTTAGAATAATTATTAATTATTACATAGTATGTATTTACATAATCAAAATGTCTATGTATTTGTCTGGATACTCAACCACAAATTTTTCCAGGATTTAAAGTATGAACACGTAATTTTAAGGACATATTCCTGAGGTGCAAAAAATGTAAAATAATCCTTTGTAAGCAGGTCAAATATGACATGTGATACTTTACGGGTCAGGCGCCTTATTTTTCTCAACTTTAGATCTGATTTCCACGGGTCATTTTATATAATTTGGTAATGCTAATGCATACAGACGTAAATGAGGCAAATCGCTGTACAATTATAAAAAATACAGCGAACTAATTCTCTGAAAACATTTTCGTGATTACGGCTTCCCCAGCGGACAAATAAGATTGGTAGTGACTGCCTGGGTTTTAAATAATAATTAAGAATAACTAGGACATCAAAATCCCTTTGATGCTATTGACGTCACTGTATAAAACGGTCTGCGAACTGAAAAAAGGAGGACACTAGTCACTGACAAAAGTCAATTTTCTGCTTGGAACGTATTAAAGGTTTTCAACATTATGGTAAACATACTGTCGCTATCTTTGGTGGATAGTCACTCATATTCAGAGATGGCCATATTACATTGGTTTCATTCTCCATTACAAATTACATCTCAGCGTTCAGCGAACGAAATACAAATTACTTTAGGTTTTCTACTTTAATCGAGCTGGCAAATTACAAATTACATATGATGCGTGCATAGGGAGTAACTACCAATTACAAAGTACGTGTAATTGAATTACATTAAAAATTACAAATTACATGTAATTCAATTACACAGCAAATTCTAAATACACTACCAATGAAATGTTAGATTTAGTTGAACGAACCCTTAGGGAAACGACTAGCTTTAACAAGTTCCCCAAGTAACTTCTCTTACCCTAGTGTCGTCAAAGAAGTCGGAATTTCAAAAATATGTAATATCATTTGAATTGAATTCAAAATGTGTAGCTGAGTATACAGAATTTGTGGGTGGTGGTAGCTGAAATCTACGCTTACCCTGAGATACTCGAGATAAAAAATCTGGAAAATGCTAATTTTCGGTTTGACATTGTTGTTTTGACTGCAAATTTTAATTAGAGTAAAGATACAAATTACATAAACATTTTGAGTTCTATAACTGGCAAAGCTTATCTCTGATAAGAGTATATATTATAGTATTACCAAAATTTCATCGTTAATAGCAGAACATGAATAAATATTAAAGGTTTCCTCCTGTTTCTAGGCTTTTCTATTGGGACTTTTCCCTTCCGAAATTCAAATGTAATTCAATTACAAAATACTTAAAAATTTACATCTAAATGCAAATACAAATTACTTTCTAAAAATGAACACATTGGAAATTACAAATTACAAAAAACTTTTAAAAATTCATCACATTGTAATTACTAATTACAAATTACAAAAATGTAATTCAATTACATGGTAATTTAATTACATGTAATAAAATTACCATGTAATTTGACCATCTCTGCTCATATTACCAGACAACCGCATTAGCATTATGATATAAATTTTTGCAATTGAAAAAAGCTATAAATTTGCACGTTACAATTTGGACATTGCATAGGACATTTGCATTTTGCAGTGATTTAGAAATGATGAGAATATTATGTAGCAGTCACCATTTGGACTGTCAACCGCATTACCTGTTGACCGAATTTGCATTGTGTTTTTGAAAACGACCAGGGGTATTTTGGGTATGTCGGCCAAATTGAACATAATGGTAATGCCTTCGTGTATTGAACCCATAGGAAGTATCTGACATCAAAATTTTGAAATTCCCATCTCTCCAAATTCCAGGTTTTTTGAAATAACAAAATAATTTTTTCAGGGTCAATTAAGCATTAAATTAAAAAATTGTCTATCTCAAAATACTCGTAATGCCTAAAGGTATTTCTAAAAAAAATGAAAAAAGAATTTGAAATTAACATTTTTGAAATGTCCCCCGTGGTCGGTTGGAGATTTTTCGTATGAAATACCCACAACCAAACCTGGAGAACCATATAAAGAAAAAAAAAATTACCAACCGACCACGAGGGACATTGTCAAAATTAATTAAAACCGATTCGGTTTTAATTCGGTTTAGTCCTGATGCAGAGATTATTTGGGACCAGTTATGAACATTATTATGTATATTCCATCAAAATCCCTGATATTTACCTTAGACATTGTTTGGACCTTTTCAAAAAAACAAACCCTTGTATGAAAAATTTCGAAAATGAAAAAGCATGTGCATGATCTTGTGGTTGTATGAATTATTTGCTTTCTGTGCTGGACTTTGTACGAAACGAAATTGTACGAAATAAGTCTTGTATGTTTCGTTGTCCGAGATTGTTGTACGAAATTGGATGAAATTGCCCTGTCCGAAATTTTCCTGTGCCTACCGACCGCCTCCCTTTGTAACTGTGGCCAGCATATAATGGCGATGAAATTAAAATGAAAGTTCAATTAAAATTATTCTCCCGTTCTTCCCGTTGTAAACACAAGATGGCCAGGGTCAATTGATTTTTCTGCTGTTCAAGTCACAATGGATAGCTTAAGGATCCATGACTCCACAGTGTAGTTTGATTCGACATTAGACCAAAAGGCTTGATAAACTTCAGCACAAGACAATCATCTCCTGTGAACGCTCTTTAACCTGCTTTGACCTCCACAATTTCTCCGTATTCACTCTGGTTTCTCACACTCGGCCGAGACCCGCCACTCTATTAAATGGCTCACTACTCTTTTGGACAAACTCCAGTTGATGATACTGTGGGCCGATTTAATTTCATTATTAGTGTACATATTCCGAAATTTCATCGACAATTTGCTAGCTTTTTTATTTATTGTTTAAGTCCTGAGCAAGTGTACTGTACTGTTGTACTGTATATATGCTATTCCTTAAATACCGAAGGTCATGGAGGGAGCTATTAATTGTTTAGTACACATGTACGTAAGTGGGAGAAAGGGTTAGAGCATGAGGCTGGGACCATTATATCGTAAATCACTGAGCTGGCAGCTCTCGGTATAAATTCTGGCTGTTGGCAGTTCACACACTCTCGCTCTCTCAACTTGGCTGGTAAACATTCGTTCACATCCTTCAAATCTGAAGCAGACATTTTGACATTTGCACCCGTTTGTCGTTCGAGTTACCGTTGGGGAAGTTTTCAGGATGAAGAATACCGGAGGGTATGATTTCGGCTTAATTAATAATTGTATTGTAGTCTTAAATTTAGTAAGAATTTAAATTATGTGGAGAATTAGAAACAAACCGTCTCATAAAAAGCTGTTCTTTCATTTCCAGATTAATTTTGATGCTCATCGTGATATGCATGATCTTGTGTTTCCCATTGGATGTTAACGCTGGTGGTTGCAAGCCGCCAGGTTATATTTGCAATATCAGGGAAGACTGCTGTGACGGCAAATGCACTAGTCGACGCTGCAAAGCTCCAAAATATCGGCGCTAAATGCTACGAGACCAGTGTCAATCAAAAATCAATTATAAATGCAGGCAGAAACCCGTAAACGAAGGAAAAAATTATAAAAAAATATTATATAAGTAATAATGAATATGTAACTAGTAAATATGTAGCCAAACTCCACTAACTACCAACTTAATTTACAATTAGCAGTAAATATGCTTAATGCCCACTGACATCAGTCTCTTCAGCACATCTCTGTACTGGGCAGTGCAACTTGTACGCGTTAAAGGAATTTACTGTGCAATGTGAAATGGCTAATAAAACATTATTATTAATTATTAGTATGTGACAGCAGACGGCATGGGGCAACGTATGACGGATAATTCATATATATATAGCTAAATTAAACCATTCAAACAACCAATGTTAATAAAAAATCAACACCAATTCGCCCACCTGCGAAAAAATTAAAGTCGGTTTGTAACAAATGTTTGACACGATAATGTATTATTATTTTACTATTTTTCACATGTATACATGAGGAGTTCGGAGTCAAAACAGCCCAAGTCCATTGGAGCAAATTTTACAGGAAGCACGAAAAACCGTAAAGATATCAAATCTTACAAATTGTTCAAACTTTTTGTCATGCGCATATCCATCATACATAGCCTCATCTCCGTGCACATTTTCGCAAATCCAGTCTGGCCCGTTTGCTAAATATCGCACATTTTATGCCATGAATTCCGTGGACTTAGTCTGTTTTGGCAACGAAATCGGGATTTTGCTATGTTTAAGCATACAAACCACGGCAAAATGGGCAAAACGATTTCCTGCACAGTTCAACCCTATCCCTCTGTCTCGTTGTATTCCTCTCCTCCGTCTCGTTAACTATACCCAGTTGTCTCGCTAATGTTTTCGCTTGTTTATTTCTCTTCCGTCTCGCTCTTTCTTCTGTCTCTCTCTTTCTTCTCTGTCTCGCTCTTTCTTCTCTGTCTCGCTCATTCTCCTCTGTCCCGCTCTTTCTTTTCTATCGCGTTATTTCCTCTTTGTCTCGCTCTTTTCTCTCTGTCTCCCTCTTCCTCGTCAGTCTCGTTTTTCTTTTTCAATCTCGTTATTTTGTCTCGTTCAGGCTGCGTTGAATGCTTGTGCGTATTTGCATATAAGCAAGGCTTGCTCAGGCTCTCAACATTCACACGGTTGGACTTGGGCTGTTTTGGCACCGAGCCATTTTTAAGGGTAGGTTTAAACTGGGTTAGGCTGACCAATGACCCCGAAGAATTCAGGAGCAATACAACAAACCTACACTGGTTTATTTGGAACAAAAAAATTATTTTCGAAATTTTGGGACTTGACTCCGAACGCTTCATATGTACATATATACAAATCATACATGATTACATTATATTCTACTGATTCTACGATTGTTTTCAAGCCTAAATTTAAAATTACACGCTTCGACACCACTTTCCACATTGTTTGCCACCGCTTTTGGGAGATTTCAGAGGTCATACTGGTAATTAGCAGAGATGGCCAAATTACATGGTAATTTAATTACCTGTAATTAAATTACGTAATTGAATTACATTTTTGTAATTTGTAATTAGTAATTACAATGTGATGAATTTTTAAAAGTATTTTGTAATTTGTAATTTCCAATGTGTTCATTTTAAGAAAGTAATTTGTATTTGTATTTAGAAGTAAATTTTTAAGTATTTTGTAATTGAATTACATTTGAATTTCGGAAGGGAAAAGCCCCAATAGAAAAACCTAGAAACAGGAGGAAACCTTTAATATTTATTCATGTTCTGCTATTAACGATGAAATTTTGGTAATACTATAATATATACTCTTATCAGAGATAAGCAAATTTGCCAGTTATAGAACTCAAAATGTCTATGTAATTTGTATCTTTACTCTGATTAAAATTTGCAGTCAAAACAACAATTTCAAACCGAAAATTAGCATTTTCCAGATTTTTTATCTCGAGTATCTCAGGGTAAGCGTAGATTTCAGCTACCGCCACCCACAAATTCTGTATACTCAGCTACACATTTTGCATTCAATTCAAATGATATTACATATTTTTGAAATCCCGACTTCTTTGACGACACCAGGGTAAGAGAAGTTACTTAGGGAACTTGTTAAAGCTAGTCGTTTCCCTAATGGTTCGTTCAACTAAATCTAACATTTCATTGGTAGTGTATTTAGAATTTGCTGTGTAATTGAATTACATGTAATTTGTAATTTTTAATGTAATTCAATTACACGTACTTTGTAATTGGTAGTTACTCCCTATGCACGCATCATATGTTATTTGTAATTTGCCAGCTCGATTAAAGTAGAAAACCTAATGTATTTTGTTCGCTGAACGCCGAGATGTAATTTGTAATTGAGAACGAAACCAATGTAATTTGGCTATCTCTGGTAATTAGTTTCTAATACGTCAACAAACACTGTCTTAGATTTTTTTTTTCAAAAACAATAAGGAAAATAGAAACAGAGACAAACAGGAAAAGAGAGAGAATCACCAGAAACAAAAACTTTTTTTTAATTTCGTGTTTTTTTGGTAATTTTTCAGGAAGCCCTTGCTTATAGCCGCCATTGTTCCAGAGCCACGCCGTCTTCAAATTGTTCAGGAGCCACACCGCTTTCCATTTCGTCCAGTGCAGTTGTTCTCGTTCAGTATCATTTATTCCGGACTTACCAATTTTCCTACAAATGGGAAAAGTTTCCAAGGTTTTTTTTTCATTTATTTTCTTTTTCAAATTATTTTTATGAAGAATTATTATATGAGTCCTACCTATGTACCATTTTACCTGAATTTGATGATCCGTGCCCAACAATTTTGCGAATTGTGATTTTTTTTAATCCGGTATTCTGTTTATTCCCCTTTTTGTTATTTAGATTCAAATTTTTTGCTTTAGGCTTGTCGCCTAGGGGTCATGCCCGTTTTTTCCTTTTTCTTTCTTCTTTTTTTTTACACAGTTTTTTCAGTTATTCTATTCTGCTCCGGAATAGAATAACAGGGCTGATTCTAACATTTTTTTTTAATTCGAATAATAATTTTTTTACACATTTTGTAATTCTCCATGGTTGGAGGTCCGCTTTACCCGTAACCCTCTCATAACAATCGACCGCTCTACTACCTCACCTTATACCTCCATAATTAATTGTTGCATGTTTTTTTATTAGCTCTAAGTTACTGCTATTTTTCCGACGGCTTCCCCCAGTGTCCACAGAAAAAAAGGACACTGGACCTTCAAGTTTACCCGTGGCTCGTCATCAAAGTTCAGTTTTCATAACTGCTTTTCCAACCGGCTTTCAAGTTTCCGTGTTAACGGTTTGACCCCTGCGAATCACAGTGTCAGTACACTGGTTCCCTTTCCCAACAAACGGGGTGACACCCTTGCAACCTAGAAAAGTTGCCTGACCGCATAGGGATTCGTTTTTTTTTCTGGTCTTTTCGGTCGACCTCTGCGGTAAATTGTTTATTCTTTGGGGGTAAAGAAAATTTTTCAAGTGGGGTTTATCATTCAATTTAAATTAACAGTTTTATTTTGGGGTTCTACGAATAAATTTGGTTAAAATTTTAATACAGGCTAGATTCCCTGTCCCTTTTCAATACATTTTTACGCGTTATCTCAATTAGGATATTGTCATTGTTCGTCTTTTCTATAAACCATATCGGCAATTAGTACACGGTTCAGCATAAACTGTCATAAAAACGCATCCACTTTTCTATCAGCTTGCTTTATTCTAATTTTAAGCTCCTTTCATGTTGATGAAGATTCAGAATAGATGTAAAGTGCATATATCCAAGTTAATTATAGTTACATAAACCAAAATTCCAACAATAAGCCAACTTAGATAAATAATCCAGTTTATAATAACATTCATAGTCTAATAAAGATAAACGTTAGTAGTTCAGGGTCACCAACTTAATCACATAATACCAAGCCAAGTTCAGTAATTCAGACGTCAAAGTTCAAGTGCAACCAAGTCAAAGGTCAAGATTGACAAACACAGCAAGTATAATCTGTCATAAGCATAGTCATGACTCACACGCTCTTGTTTTAAAGATAATAGCTGTTTTCCGAAAAGAAGGATTACCATTCCACGGTTCGTAATAATCATCTCCAACTTTATGCTATCATTCAAGAAAATCTGTTAGTAACTACTATTAATAAAGAAATAAAGCTATTATTACAGTTCAGTCAAACTTATCAATCTTCCGTAAATAAATTTCCAAAAATACTCAAACGCTTACATTATTCAATTTTTTTTCAATCAGTAATCATGCCTTTGACTAAAGAGGAGGTAAAGGATATAGTAACGGCTGCAGTTCAAGCTCTTAAAACAGCCAAGCAACAGGATGCCTTGTCCAGATTCGATATTGTAACAGCAATAAGAATGTTCGAGGGCACCGCTTCAGCTTCGGAATGGATTTCAGAGCTGGAGCAAGACATAGTCACTTATGGGGTCACTTATGATTGGGTCATAATCAACTTTGATCGATTCTTGATTAACATTGCACAGCATTGGTGGATTCCCAGGCGGGTTCACTATTGTACAGCAGTCCGGGCAGCGGCAACTGATGCGCTTAAGAAAGAAGTATGGGATGAGTTAAGTACAGAGTTTCGCCAGTTTTTTAATGAAGAAGCTACCAGGGAGCAAGCTAGGAAACAATGCAAACAACTCCAATTCAGGTGGGAGGATTGCCCAAAATTGTACTGCACTACTAAATGCCTTCTATTTTATTCAATTGATCCGAATATGACAGAAAGCCATAAAATCAAAAAGTTAACAAGCTCTTTGCCAGATGGGCTACGAGAATTCGTAGCCGCTGGCCTGCCTCAGACTGTAGCACAGTTTGAGGATTCATTGAGAAGACAATTAGAAGTACAGAAGCCGCCGAAGCCCGCCTACCCTGTCAAACCTAAGCCTACTACACCTGTAACTACCCAAATCAATCCCGTAACACAGCCTTCAAAATCCACAGCTCCTCCAGTTTTTTCCTCTGCCCCGTCTTTCACCAAAGAGCAATTACGGAATTTAGTAGATGCAAATGGGAAAAAGATCTGCACGTATTGTAGTAAAAGTGGGCACATTCGGAAGTATTGTTACAAACTAGCAGACGATGAAGGCAGGCCTCGCCAACAGCGCATCAATACAAGTACTACGAAGGAAAACTAATTACCAGGGCTAATCTGCGGGGATTACGCTCTGGGAGTTTTAATGTAGATTTTCCTTCATTAGATATTAAACTAATAAGATTTCCCTTAACATTTGTCAATTCGAATCGTTCTCAATTTCGTTGCGTTAATGAAAATAATTTAAGTTTAGTTATAAGTAATAATTCAGAAAAACTGATAGAAAGAGAGGAGTCTCTAATAGTGAATGTTCCAGGTTTCAATGCTAATTGTCCCGTCTCTGAGTATGCCAGGTCTGTTCTGGAGGGTTTTAAAACCCTCAATAGATATGACATACTGGGGGACCTTCCTAGTAGCAACCAGAATTCAGAGAGTAATTTGTCGACATACTCACAGCAGTCTGAGGGAGTAGAGGTATGCGCCTCAATTCCCTTACCACAGGATAAGCAGATTTTCTGGCCAACAGTTATAGTAGGAAAGAGTTGTAAAGCAAATATAGACAGTGGAGCCGACATTTCATTTTTATCCGAGCCTTTCTTCAAATCACTCAATGTAAATGATAGGTTACGTAAGATAAATAAGTTTCAATTAGATTTAGCCTTAGATGATGGCCTTAAACATGAAGTCACGCACGCGGTGATAGTAGACATTGAGTTGGAGGGTTATGCGAATGTGAGACACGTGTTTTACATTCATCCAGACTGTACCTCAGAAGTTATAGTAGGAGCCGATTTTTTGGACGTAAATAAAATTAAAATTGATGTTCACAATAAAAACCTTATTTTTCCGACATCTTTTCGTTCTGTTTCCACACAGACTCATAATTCACCAGTCATTTGAAATTCAAATAATTCCATATTTAATCCAAATGCCAATCCATTCTTTCCCTCTGCAAATAATGCGAGTGATGATGAGTACGCGTTGCCGGCTAAATCTCAGTCCGAGCGCACTGAGCCCGTATTTCCTACCCTTCCTTTCCCACAAATTATTGAAAACCTAAATCCCGATCAATTAGCACTCACAAGACCACATATCATCCCTTTAGCTTCAGGAAAACTAGTCAAAGCGTGTAGTATTAGAAGTGTAACAGGAGAATATTTATTTCTGCCAGATAGAGAGAAATTAAGCAAATATGGTTTAGCTATGCAGAATGCCCTTCTACCAATAGTTAACGGAAAGTGCCAATTGTTGCTTTCTAACCCTTCTGCGACTCCAATATGCATTCCAGCACTACGTAAATTAGGTTCCATATGACGCATAACAGATAAAGACGAAATGTACTTATTTACTGATAACCCTTTGGAGGAAGAGATAAGTCAAAGCCCAGTTTCTACTGAAACATCTCTTCCTTCCTTTACTTCAGATGAATGGGCAAAATTTGATTTTGCTCCGGATCTTGAACA
>JAQGBT010003152.1:0-20724 GCA_034698585.1 Disparrhopalites patrizii | reverse complement strand
TGATAATTTATATTTTTATAGCAATTTACCTGATAATTTATATTTTTATAGCAATTTACCTGATAATTTATATTTTTATAGCAATTTCAATGATAATTTATATTTTTATAGCAATTTACCTGATAATTTATATTTTTATAGCAATTTACCTGATAATTTATATTTTTATAGCAATTTACCTGATAATTTATATTTTTAAAGCAATTTCCCTGATAATTTATATTTTTATAGCAATTTCCCTGATAATTTATATTTGTATAGCAATTTCCCTGATAATTTATATTTTTATAGCAATTTCCCTGATAATTTATATTTTTAAAGCAATTTCCCTGATAATTTATATTTGTATAGCAATTTCCCTGATAATTTATATTTTTATAGCAATTTCCTGAAAATTTGCCTCACATTTGGTAAAAGAAGGTTTAATTGACTAATTAACTTAAAATGCAGAATTCATAGGCGGATTCATTCCCATACGGCGAGCGAAATTGACTTTCTGACGACGCAAAAATTTAATAATGGTTACCCCCGCCGCTGTTATACATACATACATACATGCACGCTTTTTAGTATTTTTTTTGTGTTTTTAAAGCCGTATGTTTTTTTAATTGATTTTTTATTTGCTTTTACCGAGTAGAATTCTCATAATTTCGGACGCCAAGCTAGCCCGAGAGGCTTACAACAGACCGGAATTCCTGGGACGACCATTGTGTGTCCCATTGCACCTCTTCCTCCAAGGTGACTCCATCATTCCCCAAGTGACCACCATTCAGGATGGACAGCCTTGGGTTGATGGCCGAAAGCAGCTCCAGCACCTTCTCATCGGCAACTCCAAACGCAACATTCATTCCTTGTTGGCGGAGGAAATCCATGATTTAATGGAATGGGGCGAAGCCCACGTCGGAAAGGCCTTGAATATCTCCGGGAAACTTCTGGCATCCAACATCAACGTCTTCTGGCAATTTATATGCGCCGACAAATTACTCCAGGATGACGATTCGGAACAGGCCTTCGAGGACCTTATTAAGTATAGTGTCCCAGTATCATCATACATATCACATTATATAAATGCTTAAGAAATTTATACAAGAATATTTGTTTGGTCTATACCAGATCATTTTTCGCGGAGCTGGGCAACCCCAGAATTATGTTCTTCCCAACGATTTCCCGTTACTTTGGCGAAATTTCGGGTTACAATAAATTCCTTAAATTGGCTGAGGACGTCCATAAGATCTTCACGGACAGGATTTGCTCCCAGCTGGAACCGATGCTTAATACGGCGGAAACCACGGATCGGTTGGATGGATTTGTGAAGCAGATTGGTGGCCTTGCTGAAGGGGAAAGCCCTACTCCAAAATTCTGTTAGAGCGTTTTACAGTGAAGTCTCTCTATAACAAGTTTCTGTATGACAAGTCTCTCTGTAACAAGTTTCTCTATAACAAGTCTCTCTATACCAAGTTTTTCTATAACAAGTCTCTCAATAACAATATTTGTCCTATTTATTCATGATGAACTTGTTCTATGTATCTAACAATATTTCTATAGCATCATTTTTCTGCAAAATATATTTCCTCCCGTCCTTCACAATAGATTTACACGTGTTAGAAGTTTCCCATAACAACATTCATTTTTTGAGGGTGCAAAATGGTGAAAGTAAACACCGCGCTGGAGCCAAATCATTAATCTTCAAATAGAATTCTGTAATTTTCATTAAAACACTCGCTAATACTTATTTAAAATGGGATTATTGTACTTTTAGTATCGTTGTACCACGAATTTATTCATGTTCAGGGTAACCAAAATTCTCTATAACAACATTTTGATTCTTCCCTTGAATGTTGTTATAGAGAGATACAGTGAAGCCGTACAGTGAAGTTTCTCTACTATAACAACACTGAAGGGAAGAGGAAAAAATATTGTTACTGGGAAATTTTGAGGTATAAAACATAAAATATATAACTTTACATGTACCAAGGGCAGAAAAAATAATTTTGTTATATAGAGAAATGTTGTTATAAAGCGACTTGTTATTGAGAGACTCCACTGTAATATAGAAAAACTTTTTATTTATAAATCTCTATACGACAATGTTTCCGGAGAAAATTTTAAATTTACGTATAATTGAATTTGTTACAATTTGAATAATAATTATAATTGAATTTGTATTTGAGCGCAGACAAGAAGTTACATTATCTTTTGAGCGAATTGGTCCTGGCAGGGAGCGCCACGACGTATCATGAGATGCAATGGACGCTTTTGTACATTACGTACCATAAGGACGTCCAAAAGAAGGTTCAAGAGGAAGTGGATCAACACGTTGGAAGGGGAGAGGCTGTGAGGCTGGAGCATTTGCCCTTGTAAGTTTTAATTTTAAATTATACATTAATTTAATTAAATAATACGTATGTGATTAATTAAAATATGAAGTATGTAATTAATTAAAAAAATATGTGGGTATATATGCAATTAAAAAAATATGTAGGTATGTATGCAATTAAATAAGTTAATATGTATGTAATTAAATAATAATTTAAAATGATATCCAATATGAAAGCTTAATGCGTGACTGGCTTTTGACCAATTTAAAAATTTCCGCCAGACTCCCCTATTGCCAGGCGGTGATCAGGGAAATGCTGCGAAAGTCCACTTTGGGTCCTCTGGGATTCCTGCATCGAGTGACGGAAGACACGACCTTCAATGGCTATCATGTTCCAAAGGACACCTGGACAGCCATCAATCAGTATCATGTGCATCATGACCCCGAAGTGTGGGATGACCCCTACAATTTCAGACCGGAGCGTTTCCTCGTCAAGGACGACGACGGAGGACTTACGCTCAAGGGCTATGACGAACTCCTGGCCTTCTCCGTGGGCAAACGCGTCTGCGTGGGGGAGCAACTGGCGAAGGAGGAGCTCTGTTTGTATATGACGAATTTCCTCCATAGGTTCAACCTGGACTTTGACCCGGTCACGGTCAAACATCCGTCACTCGAGGCCGTGACGGTGGGAACGAGGACGCCACACTGCTACCTTTATGTGTTGACGAAAAGAGGTTAAAGAATGGGGATTGTTATTGTTATAATCAATGCTATTGTATGGAAACTATTCAACCGAAGGCCTATTTATTATGAAATGGGATAATGGGTAGTTTTTCATTGTTATAGGAATCCAAATTTTGTATAATTGCCCATGACGTTTTTCCTGTTGTAATTTCCCCGGAAATATGCCGCGGAAATTTGAACATTAGTTCAAATTCAACAAAAAAGGTCAATTTTAAATATAAATCGAAATTATATGGGGAAATTTAGATTCAAGTGTCAAACCAAAATTACAATGTAAAAATTAGATTCAAATGTTAAATCGAAATTGCAATGTCATATTTAAATTTAAATGGTAAACTGGAATTACAATGACAAATTTAAATATAAATGTTAAATCGAAATTACAATGGTAAATTTTATATTTTTTAATGCTAATTCTAAGTCGAACTTACAATGTGAAATTTATAGATGTTAAACCGAAATCACAATGACAAGTTTAAATGTAAATGTTACACGGAAATTACAGTGTCAAATTTAAATATAAATGTTAAGTCGAAATTGCAGTGTCAGATTTAATTTTTAAGCCGAGAATGTGTCAAATGCTGAATTAAATTGTAAACCGAAATTACAGTTGCAAATTTGATTTTTAAGCCGAAATGAAAGTGTCAATTGCTGAATTAAATTTTGAACCGAAAAACAGTTTCAAATTTAATTTAAAAAAATAGAAATAGAAAAAATTGCGCTATATACATGGTTGCATGAATTTCGACATTTTTCTTTCCGATCCACAATAAAATTCAAATTAACATGTAAACATGGACACAATTGTACGTCATGAGAGCGACGAGCTATGATTTATAAATGCGTAATATCATTACTCACAACCAGTGATTTGTAATGCGCCCATGGATTCCCAAAATGTACCAACCATATCTATACTACTCCTGTTTATTTTTTATTTCACCATTTGTCTGTTACATACAAGGAAGTGTTTAAAATGTGAACGCTTGATCCGCAAAAACAATTACAATTTTTAATTGCAGCTTCACTGTCAAAAGTTTAATAGATAAGCTGCAATAGGGTGAAACACTTAAAATCGACTACATCCATAAACTATAATTACAATTTAACGCGAATTGGGATGGATCCCATAATAAACCCGGATTCAATGCAGTAAAATGGCGTTGATGGTGACATTTGAGACCAAATACCAAATGAAGAGCAAGCTCCTGGGCTTGACCACAAAGACGTCTGCGACGGTGGCTCCAAAATGCTCCAGGGCCCTCACCTCCCTCACGGACGCCCTGGACAAGGCCTTCCTCTGAGCGCTCCGGATGACCTCCTCCGAGAAGCTCCACATGCCCCCCACCATCGGGATGACGATGACCTCCGCCAGGAAGCAAGTCACCTTAAAAATGGGGAAGATGAGCACTGTGGGCATCGTGAATTTCGAGGTGAGCATCACCATCCCATAAATGCCGAAGGAATGACCCAGAATCAGGAGAGCCATCAGGGCAGGCCACGTGTAGGACCCAAAGGCCCCGTTCGACCGGTACAAGAGGAGTCGGAGAGCATTGTACATCCGGAAGGACGTTCTCAAGTCCTGATTGAGCTGAGGCTCCTTCCCGGGACCACCTCGGCAGAGGAGTTTCAAGAAGAAAATCTCCGCCGTAGAGAAGAGGGTGAGGACGAAGAGGAAGAAATATTGGAAGCTCACGAGGGCGAGGCAGCCGTAATATTCCACGCACAACCACAAAATCAGGGTGAAGACATTCTTCTGGGGGAGGAAATGATAGAGATATCGGGAGTGATTCGGATCGAGGAGAAAAAGGGCCAGAAACGGCACGGGCATGATGAAGCTTGTGAGGGTGAAGACGGATATTACGGACTCGCAGCCGTCCTTTTTGAGCGGGTGGGATGTGCCAAATATTTTTTCTAAAAGGTACATTGAATAGTTAAAACTTAAAACAAATACACAATTAAATTGAGAATACTGAATTTGTATGCAATTTATTACAGTGCAAACTCTCTGTAATTACCCTCTCTATACAGTGGAGTCTCTGTATAACAACTCTGAAGGGAAGGGCGAAAAATATTATTACCTCGAAAAGTTGTTATATAGAAAGTTAAATCTGTAGCTTATATGTACGAAGGGCGGAAAAAATAATGTTGTTATACAGAAAAGTTGTTATAAAGAGACTTGTTATAAAGAGACTTCACTGTAGGAATATTTTCCATATACATTGGAGTCTCTATATAACAACTCGGAAGGGAAGGACGAAAATTATTGTTATAGGGAAACGTTGTTATATAGAACATTAAATATGCACATTATATGGACGAGGGGCTTGAAAAATAATGCTGTTACAGAGAAATGCTGTTATAAAGAGACTTGTTATTGCGAGACTCCACAGTAACTAGTTTTGTCATTCCCCCGTAGCATTCATACCTTATGAACCTGGTCTATATAGAACAATAATTCTGTTACATTTCTCTGTAACAATATACATATTCCCCCCCTTCACAATAGAATACAGTCGAGCCTCTCTATAACGGTTCCTCTTAATTCAACATATTTTCCCCGTTATAACGAAAAACCGTTATAGAGAACAGAATATTCTATGTTAACAATTGGAGAAAGTTTTTGAGGGAAGCATTTTCAGCCACCGGTATAGGGAGTAAACCGTTATAAGGGAGACCGTTAAAGAGAGGTTCGACTGTAAAGGCAAAAACGTGGTATTATGCCTATTATTGTACACGTGTTAGAAGTTCCCTATATAACAACATTCAAATTTTGAGCAGGCAAACTGCTTAAACTAAAGAACTAAACCCTGCGCTGGAACCAAATCATCAAGTTTCAAATAGAATTCTGTAATTTGCATTAAAAAACATGAAAATGCCTACGGAAAATGGGATTTTTGAACTTTAGTTTCATTTTGCCCCAAAATTGTTCATACATCAATTCTCTCTATAACGGACCTCTTGATAACGATTTTCGCGCTATAATGGCGGACACCAATCCCCAAGAGAGATTTTCAATGATAAAATCACTGTTTATAACGATGTTTTTATAACGACTTTTTTCTATAACGGCGAAGTTTTCAATCCCCGCGGTTAATGATTTTTCAGTATAAAGGTTTTAGGCCGCACCTTCAACTATTTCTGGCATTATAACGGTTTTTCCCTAATTTCAAAACCCCCGCGGGTTTCTCAAATTTCACTATAACGATTGTAGGCCACGCCTTGTCGCACTATAACGGTTTGTCTGAAGTTTTGAATCCCCCGCGGTTTTGTACATTTTATTATAACGGTTTTAGGCCACGCGTTCAAATATGTCTCTCACTATAACGGTTTTTTTTTCCAGACACCTAAATCGCAATTGAGATAATTGACTGCATTCTGTGTAACAAGATTCCTCTATAAAATCATTATTCGTCGCTGCTTTGAATGTTGTTATAGAGAGACTCCACTGTAGAGGGGAGTCGAATTCTTTTTTTCTGAACTTACCACAAGTACGTCGAGTGAAATACAAAAACGCATTGAAAAACTGGAGCGTCTCCAGGGGTTTGAGGATCATCGTAAATTCCTCCAGCCATGTGTCCAGTAAGAAAAAGGAGAAGATGGAGCCCAATGCAATTTGGGGCAATTCCTGGGCTTCCAATGCATTTTTTAAAGATAGCCAAGCATTGAGGGAGTACACTGCGAGAAAGGCAAGATGGAGAAACCGCCCCGCCCGACGAAATCGGGATTTGGGCCGCTGGAGTTTCTCCAGAAATGGATTCCACTGGAATGGGATGGCGCCCAAGACTTCCACCGTTTTGAAGTGCAAATTTAAAAATTTGAGCGTGGCTCTGGTGAACATTTTCCTCTCGGTTTCCTTCCGAATAAAAACTGACTTCAAATTTTTGCCCTGAGAATTTGACGTTGTTCTCGTTTTATGACAATTTCGGAATGACCAAGAGCTTGTCCTTGGGTAAACATGTGTAAATGTCGGTACTAAAAATAAATAATTGGGCACAATTCCGTCCCTTTAGTATTGCAGCCACGTGTAATTTGTTCAGAAGAATTATATTATAATATATTATAACGTATACGTCATTCATTTATTTCCATCACAAGTAACTATTACGTTGGCTGCAAAACGATGCCGGCGTACAATTAGTATAAACACATTAATAATTATTACAATATTATAGGACCGGAATATTAATTCCCGGGGATCGTAGAACAGCCCCACGCCGCACAAGTTTCCCCAGGATTGATGGCGTAATAATTCCGGACAAAATAACTTTATTAACAGAATCAGCACAAAGCAGGATAAGTGACAAAAAATATTATAAATGACTGCAAAATATATTTTAAATTTCATTTGCTTAACATTAAAGTTGACTCTGTACAATATGATTTTAATAGCTAATTATCATAATGACTATCAGTATATGTATGTATCAATAGTTGATACTAAATTTCCAATTTCCAAAAGTTAATTGCTGAAGCTACAGTGGAGTTTCTTCATAAAAAGTCTCTTTGTAACAACTTTTCAATATAACAACCTTCAGACCATCATCATGATTAACGTTTTTCCATGAGTGACACGGATGGACATTTTCCAGGTAAGGTAATATTTTGCATTTGATTATTATACATTAATTTTTTTAAGTGTAGATTAAATACATTAATATTTTCATGTTTTAGATTACAATTAGTTTAGATTAACTATAACAGTTAATATATATAACTATAACATGTTATAACAGGTTTTTTTCTCTCCACTGTACTCTATACTGAATTATGAATTTATGCCGATTTGAATCCCAGCCCTCCTCGATGTGTCGCCTATTTTTCCTACGTGTAGGTATAGAGTGGGGTCTCTCTATCACAATATGTTCCCTATTACAAGATTTGTCATTCTCCCATAGCATGTATATGTACATTAGGAACTAATTCTATACATTAATATTTCTATAACAACATTGCTCGGTAATAATAAATGTTTCCCTGTTCTTCACTATAGAATCACAGGTGTTAGAAGTTCCCCATAAAGTGGAGTCTCTGTATAACAACTGTGAAGGGTAGAGCTAAATATATTGTTACAGGGAAATGTTGTTATACAGAACATTAAATATGTACCCTACATGTACGATGGGCTGGAAAAATAATGTTGATGCCGAGAGATGTCGTTGTAAAGAGACTTGTTATAGAGAGACTCCACTGTAGCAACAATCATTTTTTGGGGGAGCAAAATGATGAAACTAAACACCGCGCTGGAGCCAAATCATCAAGTTTCAAATAAAATTCTGTCATTTGCGTTAAAACACTTGCAAATACCTATTTAAAATCGGATTTTTGTACTTTAATATCTTTTTGCTCCAAAATTGTTCACGTTCCGCGCAACAACATTTCTCTATAACAACATTATTCGGTCTTCCCTTGAATGTCGTTATAAAGAGACTCCAGTGTAATAATCATCTTCGACCTAAACATATGTACGTAGTTGCTAATTATTCCAGGCACCAAAAGATTAGTCCACATTACGATAAACAATATTTGCGTCTACATTTGTATGGAAGACAGGTCTATTGCAATCATTACCAAAATATTAACCTTAATATCAGTCATCAGTCAACGTCAATAGTAACATTAATTTCAAGGGAATATTCCACGCGTCCCTAAAAGCATGAAGTTGGAACATAATAAAATAAAAATGTCTATTGCCCTGTAATTTGCTCAACAGCCCTAATACTCACTAATAATGGACTTTCGCCGAATAAAAACGCTCCTGACGACGCCAGAAAATTTATTGTGATTACATTTTATGTATATATGGAATGTATTTATTTGTTGTTTTTTCAGAGAAAGATTATATGTAGATGCATAATATCTATACCAAGCCCATATTATGAATGCACTTAGGAAACCAGTCTCCGTTTCCAATTGTACCATTTTCTTGCCTCGCTCTTTTTCCTCGCCTTTGCCTCTCCTTCCATCGTCTCGACGTTTTTACAGCTAAAGCTATATCAATAAGAGTCATCAAGCTACGTCGATGACAATCCTTCAACATATGTGTAGGTTTGGCATCTATTAATAACTAGTATGCCCATACCGCCTACGGCTGCAATCACGTGAACAAATTCAAACATTCAAATGGAAGTTATTGAATGTTGCCAGAATTAGCAGGTATTCCGCAATTCCGGACGGAGTTATATGTACATACATAATTAATTTCATGAATTTGCGAATCGTTTTGCAATTTATTGGAGATTTTTGAAAATGCATACATAAACAATTTTGTGACTGTATAGTTTTAACATGGAGTTGAATTAGTTCGTGTGTACGCAATTTTTAAATGAAGCAAGTACATCTTCACGGCAACTTCGGACAATCATGTGTTGCCATTCTAATTCGTATGTAGTCAATTCTCTCTATAAGGGTTCAGTAAGATGTAGGTGCATATAACCGTTATAAAGAAACACGTAAGCTTGTGGGGTATGAAAACATGAAAAAACCATTATAGTGGGAGAAATATTTGAAGGCGTGGCCTCACACCGTTAAAGTAAAATGTGCAAAACGGCTGGGAATTCAAAACTTCAGAAAAACCGTTATAGCGCGAGAAGGCGTGGCCTAAAACCGTTATAGTAAAAGGCGAAAAACCGCGGGGGTTTTAAAATTTGGGAGAAACCGCTAAATTGCGAGAAATATTTGAAGGTTATAGTGAAAAATGATTAACCGTGGGGATTCTAAACTTTCTATAACAAAAAAAACATTATAAAAACACCGGTATAAAAATGCCGTTATAAAGAGTTATTCCCCGTTATAACAAAAACACCGATATAAAAACACCGTTATAGATTGATTTCAACATTGAAAATCTCTCTGGGGGATTGGTGAAGACCGTGATAAAGAGGACCGTTATAAAGTGGACTCTCTCTATAACAACTCTCCTTATAACAGCTTACTCTCTTTAATAACTATATTATTTAGCCCTTCGTATATGCAGTGTTCATATAAAATATTCTATATAACAACTTTTCCGTTTAACAACCATTTTTGCCCTTCCCTTCAGGGTTTTTACGGCGAGAGTCCACTGTGCTTTCGACTCTCGCTATAACAGCACCCTATAAAGCATCAAATTTCGCTTGTTACAGGGAAAAACTGGTATAGAGAACAGACACTTATGTCAGGACAAAATTTATGGAAATATAAAAACAATGAAATGTACCATGTAATGCTGTCTTAAACAGAAAGCTCACGGGCGTTGGTCTCACGAGCGAGAAAAAATGCTTCGTTTACTATTCATTTTTGCATGGCTCACCATACAAATTTCCGGAGTCTCTTCAAGTGGCGCTGAGTAAATTGATTGTTTCAATGGACAAGTGCAATATCCTACGTAAGAAGTGTTTTACTTAGGAGTTTCTACGTGTTTACTTGTCAAGCATTTTGTTTTTTTTTCTTCATAGAATTGTTTTACCCGAGCCAGTCCCCATTTTGTAAAATGATTCACTCTACAAACATTTGCATTATTGCAGGCAAATGCAAATTTCTGCGCAATAATCTCACTATTATTTAGCACAATATTCTCGTTTTTAAGTGTTTGCATATGGTTAAATAAAGTGTTAAAACATACGCATTAATGTCATTATAGCTTGTGGCATTTATTTTGGCCCGGTGTAAAAACACAAATGTATATAAAATCATATAATGGAGCCCTTTTATTTGTTATGGATTATTCTATTACTTGAAAAGTCCAGGCCTGGGCAGGTGGCAGCACTAAAAATGTCTAACCGTGTCGAAGCTCGTCTTTCAAAATTTGTACAGCATTTTCCAGAATGTGATACTTCAACTTTCTTGCCAGGGAATTCGAATTTCCCGGGCGTTTCTCTCCATGCAATAGCAACGCCCGTATTCATCCATAATTTTGTCACCTCGCAAATTTGTATGGGAAAATTTGCAGTAACAAACAAGAATCTGGCTCACTCCAAGACGAGAAGATGCAAGCTAATTCTCGTAATCCTTCCATCGTTCGCATTGAAACATTGCCATTTTCACGTAATCAAATGGATCTCCCGGCTCAACGTCGTTGTAGAACATAAAAAGGGACAAATTTTCACGATCCGGCCTAGCCCACCGCTTAATCCGTTCACAATAATATTTCTGGATTTTGTGGGAACTGTCCAGAGCTTTAATCTGAAAAACGCCTACGAAGGAATTGGATTAGCTCCATTTCCCGTGTTGCACTTGCGTTGGCACAAAAATTTAGTCGTTTATATGGCGTTTACCAAAAATCATATATTTCCATTCGAATTTTCTGTGTCCGACGATCTCACAAGTATTTTTAGAAGAATTTGGCACCGCTACGATCAAGAATTACGGCAGCACTTGAAATTATGGGCAATCCCATCGGAAATGTTTACGTGGGCGGAACAAATGGAATTCATCTACGTGAATCCGTTTACGCTGAGAAAGCTCTCAAAGCCGAATCACGCCTTCAGCCGCAAGAACCCGCAAAGGCGCCATCTGTCGTGGCTGGGATACATTTTGGACATTGTCAATGTGACTTTCTCATATCAGGGAATTTCTGTCCCGAAATTCTCTTTCTTGTGCTGGACGAACCAATGCCAGGGATTTATATTGGGGGAGTTCCAAGGACTCCGTTTCATTACGGCAGATGGAGTGACCCTGCCCAGGATTGGCCTTGGTACTTACACGCAGCCCCTGCAATGGCAGGTGTGGATCCTGATTGGGCTCTGCGTATGCTCCTGGGCGTTGGCTATAACCGTTCGCGTTTGGCCCTTCTCATTCCGAAACCTTACAAATAACGTCATCTTAGTGGCCGGTCAATTCTTGGACCAAGCGGGAAAATTCAATTTCTCGGTTAACATGCGCTGGAACTGGATTGGCTTTGCCCTGATTACCATCGTCGTCAGCAATGGCTACAAAGGCATTATGAAGACGGGATTTATCACGAAATTCCGGCCAAAAATGAAATGGGAGAAAATAGATCAGCTCCAAAATTTTACGTTCTTCTTTTTGGCGGGAAATTTTGAGACGACCCAAAACGTTGAGGGGCAAGTGTCCACCAGCTTTTTCAAAGATAGACATTGCCACAGGACTTGCCATCACGTATTAAATGAAGAAATTATTGTTGCAACTACGCCAATAGGTAGCACGATTGAGGAAACAACATTTCGCATGCGAATCTCACCAGAAAATTTTCGGTGCGTGGCAAAAGAGGAATTTAATGAGGTCACCAGGACGAAAATGATCCGACCCAAAACGGCCGCTTTGACGACGGCAGAAGAATTCCCGGCAATTTGGGAGAAATTTGCTCGGATCATGGATGAGGATCCGCAGTATCTTTTTCATTTCAATCAAGAGCCAGATCGTTCATTGGGGATCCTCCCATTATTTTATATGAACCATAGAGGCTTATCCCCAAAATTTACTCCAAGCGTTCGGACAAGAATGGAATTTCTCTGGACCGGAGGATTATGGGGATTTTGGGTGAAATGGGAGAAAATTAGATTTAATTCCTGCGGCACAGCATCCAAGCACCTGCTTCGGCGGAAGGACACCATTTCGCCCAAGGCCTTGAGCCTACATGGAACAAATATTTATCTGATTTTTTACGCTTTTCTTATTCTTTTGGGCGGTGCAATTCTAGGACTTATCCTGGAAATTTTATTCCAAAACGTTTGTCGCAAGCGCCACAAAAGGGATATTTTGAAACCATTGGAGTTTGGGCAAATTTTGGGGCGAAAAAGGGATCAAAACACCGGCGCCGCCCAGGCCTGCACCTACAAAATCCGCACACGTATCATTTAGCATTCCACTTGCAATCGGAAAAAATACTGTACAAAGGTGCAGAAAAGGACAATATGCACGAAGCACCTTTACAGCAGAAAAATGGCGAGAATATTATAATGATATGTTTACCAAAATAAATTTACGTACTGTAAACACTGGCGTGTATTTTTTTGTGTAACTGACGAAACAACGACACGAAATTGAGCTTGAAGGTCAGATTATTGGAGCACAAAAAATTCTATTCCAATTTATGCGTACTGAATTGTGTTATTTTATCCGTACCGTATGCGCCATTTAACGCTTATCCGACTCTCCCTCCCATAATTATTGAACTGTTCCATATAAGATACAGCGGAGTCTCTCTGTAACAGCATTTCCCAAATAACAAGATTTGGCATTCCCCCGTAGCATTTATATAATGAACTTTTGTTCTGCATAACAATATTTCTATAACAACATTTGTCTGTGACAATATATTTTTCCCCGCCCTTCCCAATAGAATTACACGTGTTAGAAGTTCCCTTCAGTCGACTCTCTCTATAACAGTCCCCTGTATAACAGTACTCTCGTTATAACAGCAGCAAAAAATGTTCCCCTCAAAAACTTTCTTCATTTGTTAACATAGAAATGTCTGTTCTCTATAACAGTTTTTCGCTATATGTTACAAGCGAAATTTGATGCTTTATAGGGTGCTGTTATAGCGAGAGTCGACTGTATAAGAACATTCATTTTTTGAGCTTGCAAAAGGTGAAACTAAACACCGCGCGGGAGTAAAATCATCAAGTTTCAAATAAAATTCTGTAATTTGCATTAAAACACATGCAAATAGCCATTCAAAATGGGATTTTTGTACTTTAGTATCATTTTGCCCCAAAATTATTCATGTTCTGTGACAACATTTCTCTATAACAACATTATTCGTACTTCCCTTGAATGTTGTTACAGAGAGACTCCACTGTGGCATCAAACTGTGTATAGGACATTTTAAAGTCTATACGTCAGGCCTTCTGAGTTACTATACTAGAGTGAAAATATTCCGCCTAAAAAAGGCTTAAATTCCCATACTTTACCGTAACCAATTTATCTTGAATTCATCAAATATATTCAAATTACTTTGGCTTTCAAAAGAAGCAATATAACAGCAATTCTGAGAGCACAAGCTTTGGGCTTTGCAATACAGTGGAGTCTCTATATAACAACACTGAAGGGAAGAAAAAAATTTGTTATAGAGAAAATTTGTTACACAAAGATCGATCACAAAATACGTACTTTACATGTACGAAGTGCTGAAAAAATAATGTTGTTATAAAAGACTTGTCACAAAGAGACTCCACTGTATGTCGTTGATTGTGCGGTACGGACGGAAAAGTCTGTGTTGAATGGCTCATGCCGTATATCTTGTCCAACTGATACAAGGACTCCAAGGGCATGGGCGTATGTTTTATTTTAACCGACAAATAAAGGTTTGCATGCAAATAAATGATTACATTATTACATAATATGTCCACTTGCAGTATTACGTAGTATGCAGGCTAAAAAAGTCTTACCTCTTTTAATTATTTGGCTCAAGTGAGGATCATTGTAATTGCAAAAGGGATAAGCACATTTATAAAACGTTTTTCTCCACTGTAAGTCTCAATATTTCTTGATTGATCCGAAAAAGATTTAAATTATTTCACAATTACACAGGTATATATGACCTGATTGATATCATTGTTTTACTCACCCCAAAAAAATTGTCACAGTATGTAGTTTACTGATTCCAAGAGAAAATGGCCAGCTACAAAATTGACGTACTACTGAGGAACACTTCTTTGTCGGAAGCCCCGCATTACGTTGCTGGAACGGATGAACTCCTATTTGTGGACGTTATAGACCCTTCGCTCCATCGCCATCAACTCGCAACGGGGAAGACATTCAGATTGCAAATTGGTTTGCAAGCCTTTTTTTTTTTTATACTTAACAAATTTCGCAATTAAATCATTTTTTATAAGACACTTGTCTTGTTTTATAAGCTAGTCTTAAGATATTTCTCTAAGAATTTTAGGGGGGTTGAAGGACATTTTCAAGGAAACCAAGGAAACTCCGAAATTAGCTAAAACCAATAATCCCGCAAACACTGAAAGAAAGTTGAAAGATCACGAGACTTGTGCTCCAACGTTTTTTAAAGGGGATTTAACATTAGAAAATTTCACCATTTAAAGGGTCCACCCTGAGAATTTTTTCTGTTTTTCCTTACGATGATTTTGCCTTCTGGATTTTCGGATTTATCCGATTTAATGGTTTTCATTGAGGCTTCCTCGCCGAAAATACTTAGAGGGTCACTATAAAACAGGCTTCATCTCTGGATGCTCTGGAGAATATTTTTTTGATTTATTTGAAAGTATTTTTTTAAACTATTTGTGAAGGTGATGAAGGGGAAAATCACGTGTCCTTCATCATCTCGATTGAAGGTCATCCGGGGACCTACGTGGTGGGGTCAGGAACGAAGCTCCTACAGATCCAATGGGACGGGATTTCCACAGTCCCAACGAGCCTCAAGACCATTGTCGATGTGTCCGAAGAGCATCCCAGTGTCTGGTTCAACGATGCCAAATGCGACCCGCAAGGTCGTATTTGGACGGGTAATTAAAAAAACATTTCCCCGCTCCCGGTTCCTATACATTTAATAAAATAGCGTACGGTACATATTTAGGGATGGCAGCGATCCGATTTCATCCAAAATTTTAAGGTCGATCCGTGTCAAAGCTCGAATTGAACTAAAATTCGTAAATCGACCCGATTTATGATGAAAATGCTTTGATTCTGTACGATTCAAACAGTGGATTGAATCGACTCATGATTCAAACGATAAAAAATATATTATTACGCCACATTTTATCCACATTTTGCAAATTTGAGGCATATAACGAAGTCTAATAATTTGCCACTTCAAACAAGTGAAAGCAACCTTGATATAATATTTACCTTTGATTTAAATTTGCTGCAATATGTTGATGGTAATTGCTCTGCTTCGGCAAAATATCCAAATATTTTGTATTAAACAATGGATCGAATCAATCGAATTTCAATAAAATTTTGTGATCCGATTTACGTCTGGAATCGAATTATTTGATTCGATTCAAGCTTCGAATCGAATTATTTTATTTTGTTCAAGTAACGAATCGAATCAAAGTTTTCAGCATTTGAATTGAATCGAATCGAGTCGAAAAATCCGAGTCA
Organism: Disparrhopalites patrizii; assembly: GCA_034698585.1. Lineage (NCBI taxonomy): Eukaryota > Metazoa > Arthropoda > Collembola > Symphypleona > Sminthuridae > Disparrhopalites > Disparrhopalites patrizii. The sequence continues at coordinate 4,658 of JAQGBT010003152.1, read as the reverse complement.
TAATCGAATCAGTGACATCCCTAAATACACATTACATGCACAAAAATAAATTTGTTCAATTGTCCCTTGTATCCAGGCATCGTCGGCTACGAGAAAGGAAGCCTGACTGCCACATCGATTAAACTCACCGACGATGCCGGTGTCCTCTTCAGCTTGGATCTGGACGGAAAGCTCCGTCCTCACGTTAGAAATATCACCTGTTCCAACGGGATGGGATGGTCACCGGATGGCACCAAATTTTATTACATCGATTCCTCTGCATTTACCATCTACGTCTTTGATTTTGAGGGTATTTCCGGGACCATCAGCAACCGTCGGGTCCTTTTCGATTTTAAGACGGAGGGCTATCCTGGATTGCCGGACGGGCTTTGTGTGGATAGCGACGGGAATATTTACGTGGCGCATTTTGGCGGTGGGAGAGTACGTTAAATTTAATTTCTATTATGGATATATACTCATTTTCGTCACTCAAATTTTTGTTTAGCGTAAATTTTGTTTAACGCAAATTTTTGTTTGGCGTAAATTTTTTTTAACGCAAATTTTTGTTTGGCGCAAATTTTTTTTAACGCAAATTTTTGTTTGGCGCAAATTTTCCTTGAATTATGTTGAAACAAATAATATTGTGCTGTTTTATACCACCAGATTTCCTTAAATCTTTTAAATGCTCTTCATTGTAGGTCCTACACATTGATGGCAGGACTGGCGCACTGTTGGATGTCATTAATTTTAATGGTCACACCACAAAAATCACATCCTGCGCCTTTGGCGGTCCCAATCTAGATGTTTTATATGTGACATCCGCCATTTGGGGAATTGAGCCAGAAGATCTGCTTTCGGATAAGGAAAAGGATGCTGGTGCCGTTTTCAGAGTTACCGGATTGGGCACAAAGGCGTCTCAGCATGCCCTGAATTATAAAGGGCCAATCTTGCTTTAAAAATCAGTTTAATTTTTAAATTCTCTGCAATTGTATGTGGATTCTTTGCGAATTGTCCGGAATTGTATCTTAAAAGGGGGCCAATGTAAGAGAAGGATGACAATGTAAAGAAATTTCCATTATTAACCATTACTGAACTAAGACGCCTCTGTCAAAGGCAATTCGAGCACTTAGGACAACTTTCCAATTGTTACACGTGACCATAATTAAACAGGTTAATAAACGTAATTATAAAGCCGTTTGCACTTGAACTGATAAAAAACGCTTTTCATTTTTGCTGGACATTTCTCTAATTTAAAAACTTATGAGGACATTTGCTGAAGTCCGCATGTTGGGATTTACATACATATGGGTGGTGTGCAAAATGAATGAGGCTTGAAATTATTCTGGCCAATAATAATCAAAATCCCATTAGGAACAACTGTCAAATGTGAAACTGTCCAGTCGAACACATTGAAGGCCATCGTCAAGCCAATGCGTGGATATGTGCCGGCATCCAGCACGTGAAGAAGAGCCGAATAAAAAAAAATTGTGTTGAAACAACTAGTAATTCTCTGAAGTACATCCTAATCTCTAATTATGCCTTTTAAGTGCCTATAATAGTACATATGCCAAATGTATCATTGACCGTAGTCAAACGCCGCAACTCACAGATTCAAACGAAACAGTCGTGAATAAAATTTTATTGCAAAGAGGGAAAATTTGATATTTGGAACACATGTACTACTTTTAGAATGTATAGAATATAATTTAGTGTAGCCAAAAATTTAATTGAAATTGAAGGACATAATTGGAAAACAAACACACTTGTATTCATAGGATCTTATCCCCTGCTGATAAAAGGGATTTCAAGGACGGGAGTGAATGTAGGTTTTTTTTCATAATTCAGCGTGCTTCCTTCTCCAACTGTTGAGGCAGACGTCGTTTGGGAACGAAACTGTTTTGTTCACACTCCTTTGTTGTCTTTGTACTACATTAAAACAGGTACCGGGATCATTTTTTTTCATAATTCTCCATAATTGTTTTCCGTTTGGATTTATTCTTTATACCAACAAATTTTGGCGGGATAGATAGCAATAATTTCGCAAGTATTCCCATAAAAATAAAAGGTTATAATACCGCAAATCTGTAGATACATCATAAACGCCTGCAATTGTTGCCATAATAAAAGGCTCTAAATTCACCAAATTTCCATGACGAAAGGCTGCAATTTTGCAAATGTTTACATAATTAAAAGCTTTAATGAAGAGCACTTTACATAATCAAAGGTTAATATTTTGCAATTATTGCCATAATAAACAGGTACAATTAAGAACATTTTAACATAATAAAAAGCAAATATTTTCCAAATCTTGCCTTAATAAATAGGTACAATTACGAAAATTTTAACATAATAAAAAGCTAATATTTTCAAATTTTGCCATAATAAATAGCTACAATTAACAAACTTTTAACATAATCAAAGGCTAATGTTGTGCAAACATTGCCATAATAAATAGCTACAATTAAAAAAATTTTAATATAATAAAATGCTAAAATTACGAAACGTTTTACATACTAAAAGCCTAAAATTGAGAAAGTGTTTACATAATAAAAGCTATAGAATTAAGAAAATGTTAGTATAATAAAAGGCTAAAATTAAGAAAATTTTAACATAATAGAAGGCTATTAAGAAAATTGTAACATAATAAAAAGTGGAAATTTTTTAACACAATAAAGACCACAATTAAGAAAATTTTTACATAAAAGAGGCTACAATTAAGAAAGTGGTAAAATCCTACAATTAGAAGCCTACAATTAAGACAATTTTCACATAATAAAAGGTCACAATTAAGATAATTTTCACATAATAAAAGGTCACAATTAAGATAATTTTCACATAATAAAAGGCTAGCATTTTGAGAATTTATTCATTATTGTTGGTTCCTGTGCACGCAAGGTCGTGAACAACATGGACATGTTGGGCTGTATAAATCAGCGATGGGAAGTCAGTCATGAGAGGCGCACTTCCCATGGCCTTAATACCCGAGTAAATAGCATTATAACAGCTTTTTGTGCCTTTGGAATAGGTATTTTTATACCCTCACACGCTCATTATTGACGTGAGACTACCATTTTGGTAAACAATTGCAAGGATGACCAGTATTATAATTAGGAATAATTGCAGAGTTCGATTAAAAAATATTTTTATCACACTTTTGAAATAAAAAGTCATCTTTTATTTTGAATTATTTCAGCAATTAATATGGCTCCTTACAAGATCGAAGTTGTGCTTCGGGATACAGCCCTTGGCGAGGGTCCTCATTACGTCCCGGAGAAAGATGAACTTCTATTTGTGGACATCCTGAAGCCGTCGATTCAGCGCCATGAATTTGCCACGGGGAAAACCTTCAAGCTTCCAATTGGTTCGTAATTTCTTTTGTACATAAATACATTTGTTTCTCTGTATTTAATGTAGATATTCGTGTTATAATCAGAATACAACTTGTAAACCAAGGAATGGCATGCGAAATTTGAATTAATATTCGAATTAAAATACGTGTTTTTTCTCATTATGAATACAATTTAAAATTTCGGATATCTAAAATATAAATTCTAATTCCAATACAATTTTATTCAAATATTCATTCATACGTATTCAAATACTTTTCAAATACTCGTAAACATTTAATGTTATTGCAATCTGGCAAAATTTGCAACTTGAAAAAAGCAAAATTAATCAACAAAATAATAAATTGACTCCGCAACTCTGGTTTTGCAAAAATCGATGCCTTCACGAACGAAACAGTTGTATTACTGCCAATTGAAATAATCATTACAATACCTTGATTTTGCAAAACAAAACTTGCCCGAAGGCGGGAATTGGCAACATAATGCAGGAATTTTTGAATACCAATAAAGTATCGGACTCCAAATGTCAACTTTTCAATACGAAATTAAATTTCGAATGTATTTGTAATTACAACTCAAAATTAAAATTTCTGTCCAAAATAAGGATACTAATTCCGATTAAAAAACTGAAAAATATTCATATAATTCCGAATAAAATACTCAAAAATATTATTATAATTCCGATTAAAATACCAAAAACTATTCACATAATTCCACTATAATACTGACAAATATTTATAAAATTCCCATTCAAATACTGAAAAATATTAACTGAATTCCGATTTGAATTCGAATACCGGATTCGGATGTCATACATTGTTGTAAACATTAAAAAACAATTAACAGGAAAATTACTAACGTTTGGAATTTTAGTTCAAGAAAATTAAAAGTTTTAGTTCAATCCTCCAAAATAATTCAGTTCCTACAATTTCAGTTTGTTTTTGGTATAACTTGAGAATCATATTTTATTCTATGGACGAAGGTGACGAAGCAGACAATGTCGTTTCCTTCATCATCCCCGTGGAAGGTCAACCGGGTCAATATGTGACGGGCGCGGAAAGAAGGCTTCTTCTGGTGGAATGGGACGGCGTGTCTCCAAAGGCAACCAGTATGAAAACCATCGTCGATGTGTCCGCCGACCAACCTAGCACCCGATTCAACGATGCAAAAGTGGACCCTCAGGGACGACTTTGGGTGGGTAAGTATAATAATTTATGAAATTCATCTCCAATTTGTGGTCTTGTCACAGCTTTAGATACTAATTATTTATTTTTATATTAATTATTTATTTATATACTAATTATTTATTTTTATATTAATTATTTATTTATA
>JAQGBT010003151.1:0-20741 GCA_034698585.1 Disparrhopalites patrizii | reverse complement strand
TTTTGTTTTGTCGTTTTCTGTCTTATTTTAGTATTTTTGTTTTGTCGTTTTCTGTCTTATTTTAGTATTTTTGTTTTAATCCTTTTCTGTATTATTTTTCTCTCTTCATTTAATCCTTTTGTCTTATTTTTTTTTTTTCTTTCTGGTTTGAATCCTTTTGTGTTTTATTTTTGTATTTTTCTTTCTTGTTTGAATCCTTTTGTGTCTTATTTTTGTATTTTTCTTTCTTGTTTAATTCCTTTTGTGTCTTCTGTCTAATATCTTCTTTTTGTCTCTTTCTTTATTGATTTCGTAATATTCTCTTCTTTTTGTCTCTTTCTTTATTGAATTAGTAATTTTCTGTCTTTTGCTTTTGTCCTACAACTTTTTCTTTAATGTTTTTGTCTCTTTCTTCGGCTATTCCTATACCATGAGTTACTACCGTATTCTCCTGTATACCATTATCTCTTACTCTTGCCTGTTCCACAAGCAATTGGGCTAAGCCGAAAAAATAGTTCCTTCGAGTCTAAAGCAATCTGTCGGAGGAAACATTAAAGAGGTTGCACCATTTTACATGTAAAACTTTTGGAGTGGGTGCAATTTAAAAAAAAATAAAGTAAAGATAAAAAAGTGCATTTCCTATTCCTCTCTTTGACTATTCCGGCAGAACATTTACTGCGAGGGCTGGGAAGGCTTTTGCGGCGGAGGAGAGGACGTTGTAGAGGATCCTCGCAAATCCCAGCCATCTACTTAAAAGATGTTCCTAATGGCCGTCTCAGCATTCCCCACGTTGATTCACTTTCCCTACAAATACTTCACGGAAGCAAAGCGGCTGTGGAAAGATTTGAAGGAGCTGCACGGTAGAAGACTTGAAATTCCTTTGTTATTCGTTTACCTTGAGCAAAATGTACATTTTTTGTTCGGGCATTTTGTAGAAAAGAAAAAAAGAAAACTCGTTTGTTTACGTGTACAGTCGACTCTCTCTATAACAGTCCCCTGTATATCAGTACTGTCGTTATAACGGCAGCAAAAAATTCTCTCCTCAAAAACTTTCTCCATTTGTTAACATAGAAATGTCTGTTCTCTATAACAGTTTTTCGCTATAAGAGAAATTTGATGCTTTATAGGGTGCTGTTATAGCGAGAGTCTACTGTATAGTGTGTTTGTGAATTTTTACAAAATTCAGATTTTCAACCATTTATAAGATCTGTAATAAAAAGTAAAAATAAAAATGTACCTTCTATCTGTAATAAAAATGTACCTTGCTGAACTATTAATTGCAATTTTTTTTTTCATATCGTGGATTCACGAGCATCAGGAAACATTTTAATTAGATGGGCTGCATTTGATTCAATCTGACAGTACAAAAGTAAACAGCAGCTAGCTTCATGTAAGGCCGAGACGGGAAAAGAACATCAAACAAATGGCGTTCAAATCTAACCATTTTTGAATGCTTTGACTGAAAAAAAAATGAACTTTCATTGTTTCCGATTGTGCTCAAATGCACCCATTTTTTCTTCAATTTCACCAATTTCATCCTTTCAATTCCCCCAAACGTCAATCACTTTACACGGGAACCACCCGGCACCCATCATCCATGGAGTTCCATGGCGGAAAAACAATACAAGATCCAATTTCGAAGGGGGAATAAATTGAAATGTTATTCCATCACTTTTTGTTGTCTTAATTTTTTTACGGCTGCTCCCCTTATTTTTCTTTTGACAGCTGCTGTCAAAATATCCAATTAATATTGTGTCAGACGCAGCCACAGCAAAAAAAAAAAAGGACGGATTTACGGGGCATTGTTTTTATTGTACCACCAAAAAAATGGACAGACCGTGTGGGTCCAATTTCGGCGCCACTCACCAAAAAAAACGGAACACGCAAAAAAATTGGAGCACTCAAAAAAATTTAACTTCTCAGATTTAGCCATGCTTTACAAATTTTTACAATGCATTACTTACATTATTTTTCCAAAAAAAATTGCGATTTTAGGGGAAATTTCAAGCCCAAGCAGCTTGAAAATCAGCTTGGACAGGGCCAAAAATAAAAAAAACTGCACATTGCCCGCAATTAATTTTGTGGGATTTTTTACAGCAAAGTGGGCAAGAGATTAAAAGGGAAATTCTAGCTGGAGAATGTATGGTTGTCCCTGGAAAAGGGAAGTTTCGACCAGAAAATTCTCCATTTCTCCAGTTCTGTGCCATGTCCTTTGGGCACCTTGTGGAAGGGTGACATAAAATAAATTAAGGCGGAGTGCCTTCTATTTTATTCCCAGCCCATCCTCCCCTTTTTGTTTTTACACATCCGTATAAATGTCTGCCTGTCCAACACCACTAAATTGTATGTGGCTCCTTTGGAGGTCATAAATAACTCGGAGAGAATTTTAACTCGGGCAGAAAGTACTTCCCCACATTTTTTTTATGAATCTTTATTTTTTCTATTCTGGAAGATATGCAGAGCTTGCGGAGAAACTTCATGGGGCATTAAGATTCTTCTGGCCATAAAAAAATTGTCACTTGGAAAAAAAAGGGGAAGAAATTAGTTTCTTTTCCCAGTTTTTATTCAAGGAAATAAATCTACATTGTTAACTCCTTGGCTTTCCCCTTCATTTTATTGCATTAGAAAGGTCATGAGAATTCCTGGAGTTGGAACTTTTTTTTTCCTTGCATAAAGCCGAGAATTAAAGCTAGGCCACGGCTCATTTTTTCTGGGGGAAAAGACAAATATTTTTTTTAGAAATGTTTTTATATAGAAATGTTTTATATAGAAATGTTTTCCTAGAAGATGCAAATGGAGTCTCGCATTTGTTGGCTTCCTTTTGCAGGTTGACAAATTCTGGGAGGATTCAGCATGTGTGAGATTACAGGGGAAGATTGATCCACAAAGTGTTGCTTGGGCAAGGCCGGGGAAATCGGGCTGGCTGGGCCAAAGCGGCACTCGAGGCATGACAAGTTTTATGAGTGCCAAATTAATTTGTGTCCTCCCGGATTTAATGAGGCGGGCGAAAGAAGGCTGGAATTATGAGCTCACCCAAGCAAATAAAAACCTCCTGGCGGTCCTCATAAACAACACTCGGGAGTTTACGAGCCCTTCCTCCTGGCTCCTCTTTAATATAACCTTTTATACTCCCACTATATATGCATCTTTGTCTGGAATATGCATACAACGAATATCTGGCTATTGCGGCATACAATTGATACATATGTACATAATGTGATTCGTATATGCAGTTATATTTTATACATTTAATCACTTACCTCGTCACATGCCGCTCTGACATCTTTATCCCGATGGAATTCCAAAGCCGACGAGTCGTGTTTATACAGGATTCTCTCTATAAAGGTTCTCTACATACGGCTATATATGTACATACATATAACTCAGAATCAGGAAATTATTACATGAAAAACCATTGTAGGGGATATAAATTTCTGGGTTCACAATTGGAGAAAGATTTTTGCGAATATTTTCTGAGACCTTTATTCTCCTTTAGGGAGTGAAAACTGTTATAAGAAGTTCCGTTATAGTCAATCCGTTATAGAATCAATCCGTTGTATATACGCATATGATATGTGAGAACTATAGCACAGTTTTAATAATTTATATGCATATATATGTACATAGCCGTCTAACTGAAATTGAAATATATTTGTCCGAATACGAAAAAAGTTTGCTGTAAGCCATGATACAGTCGATTCTCTCTATAACGGCCTCCCTTATACATACTAGTTCTCACTCTATAACAGCAACAAAAAATGCTCAAAAACTTTCTCCAATTGTTTTAACAGAAATTCATGTTCTCACTTCTCTAATATGGGCAAAATTTGCTGCTTTATAGGGTGATGTTATAGAGAGAGTCGACTGCATAGCAATTCTTATAGCAATATCCTCGGCTCTCTATATCAGCATCCTATACAGCAGCCAATTTTGCGTTATAGAGACGTACCGTCACAAAAAACATGCAATTTCTACGTTAAAAATTGGAGAAAGTTTTTCAGGGGAGCATTTTTTCCTGCTGTTATAAGTGAGAACTCTTTTAAGGAAGGCCGTTATAGGGAGAATCGACTGTATTTTGAGTATAAATGAAATTTTCTCCCCGTCATGTTTGCATTGTACATATCATAATGGCTATTCCAAAACGATTTTTGGGGAAAAAAGTTCTTTTTCTATAAATTTTCAGGAGAAGATGGAAAAATTACTTCCAATGTATTTCAAGAAGAATTTAGAAATTGGGAATTTTTTTTAAATATTTTTTTTCAGCCGTAGTACCATTGTCCTATCATTGTGCCTTTGTACGCCAGAGTTGCTCCAGATATATCTAGATAATTTAGGGACATATTATGAGCATGTACGAGGGAGTTGTGTGACCTAAATGGTTCTAATTAAGTAAATAAGAATAAAGGAATAAAACGTTGCTGCCAGACTTGAAGATAGTTGTAGCTGATTTATTGTGTTCTTCGTAAAAAGACTGAAAAGGCTCCGGGCTAGCCCAGAGTCTGTAGTCGTAAAAAATTGGGGGGATAAGAAGACTTTTAAAAATTTACTTTGGATCCAGTCCAACGCTCGTCTCTCGCCATCTCCCTCGTCTTCGGAGGAGATTAATTTTTCAATAAATTCTCCAACATCACCAAGCGCGCCGAGCAGGAGCGTTAATGAGGCGGAACGCTGTCATAATGATGATTAAAGTTACAAGGACTTGGCAGAGTGCGAAGAATCATAAACACCGACTTTCATACAGCCAAAACCCGCCTCTCCCCCAATTCTGACCAGCCTCACGGATTTCTGGCGTTAGTGTCTCATTTTTGTCTATCTTCCTTCACTTTCTCCTCTTCTGCCATGCGAATATTTCTCCCTGTCTCTAAATTCCTATGTAAATTCGTGACTTTCATCTTGCCGTCAGCAAAGTCGTAATTTTTTTTCTTGGACTCTTTTGGAGTCTATAGTCTTCGCAGTCTGGTTTGGGGTAGCCCATGGGAGCTATGAGACACTCCTTTGCAAGGACAACTAAATTATGCTTTATTTTCAAAACTAATTGTGTTTTTTCCCAAAATCGATTATGCTTTTCGCCAAAATCGATTATGCATTTTATGCGTTTAAAAATTATGCTTTTTACAGGCTCATTATGCTTTTAAAATTTTACAAATTGCGCCAATTATGTGGATTTTACCCTCAGGAATTGTTAAATGCTCACAAATGGCAAATTTTAAAGAATTTGTGGCCGCAAATTTTCGATTTCTGGAATCCTGAGAATTTTTTACTCATTAATTAGCAACAAAAAGGACAGAAAAAAGAAGTAATATCAGCTATACAGTCGGAAATTTTACTATAAACACCAGCGGTGATTAAGAACGTGCCGTTATAAAAGCAAATCTATAAAAATTTCTTCGAAATATTGACTTCTAGGGTTAATTGTCGGACAATTATGCCGTTTGAAATCAGTTATGCTTTTTTAAATTGATTATGCTTTATTTTGTTTACGAAATAATAATGTCCAAGGTACCTAAGATGGATTTTACCTAGACATTCCGGATCGAAAATGACACTTTTACATTTATGCTTTTGGTTGCCTCTACTCCTTTGTAATTAATGCGTCCCTGGAATTTACCACTGAAGTTGGAAAACAGAATAATAAAGAAATACAAATATGATAAAATATTAAAAATAATAACAATTTCGAAACGCTCGTGTTGTAATTAATTAGGCTAAAATACAAAAAGGAAAGCTGGATTTAAAAAATATGGCTGAGGCGCCCTAATTTGTCTACAGTAAAATCAACCCTTTTTTCTTCCAGTCTGATATAATTAAAGCAAATTAAAATCAACGGTAATATTATATCACGGTTACTCGCATTTATTTAAAGTGGCAAACTATTACACTTGATTATATGCTTAAAATTTGCAAAAAGGGAAAAAATGTGTCACAATAATATATTTTGTAGATCGTTTGAGTCATGATTCGATTCAATCCATGGCTTGAATCGAACCAAATCGAATCATTTGCACATGAATAGGATTAAATTGCGAATTTCAATCCGATTCGGGACTTGAAACGAATCGAACTAAAAATATTTTGGATCAAATTGGATCGTTGCCATCCTTAAATCTGAGTGTCTCCATCCAGAATGATCTTAATTCTTAAAGGACAAAATTTAAAAAAGTGGCTACATCTGGAGGAAAATAAAGAAGGATTTAAGTTCTGTACGAAATAATATCGTTTGAAGGAAACCATTACTAACATGTTCTCCAGAATTCCATCGTCTTCATGGGACTTTCCCGACACAACTTTCACCTTTGTAAATGTTGTTGTACTCGAGTCTCTTCCATTTAATGGTTGCTGTATCAGCGTCTCTGGAATTGTACGTGTCTGGATGCTCCCTTGTAATCGTTATATTTTAGAATTTATCTCCCCGCAAAGGAAGGCGAGATTGGCTGCGATCCAAAGGAAATGTTTACTGGAGAGTGGCCGGGACGATTACAGCCGCTGGAATGACGCCTGGACTCAATTGTGTCATAAAACAACATGAAACATACTGCCAAAGTGTCCCATTTTTTGGAGCAGTCACGTCCCCCTTCCCTCTTGTACACTTTATCTGGGACTGAACCAACCTCCATTTCTCCAGTTGGTTTTAAAGGTCTGATGGAAAGGATGCTATCAGGTACTCCGACAAGACTGGCAAGACCCCGGCTCTATTGGATGAATTGCCTCCGTAACAAATCCGGAGTTTAAATTGGAAGTAATTTTTTTTTTTACATTCTAAAATTCCGGGGGAACTCCAGAACAGAGCTCCGAACGAATCGAATATTCTCAAGATTTTGTTTGTATTGGATTTTTTATCTTGGATAAAAAATTTGGATTCGAATTTGAAAATTCGACTTTTTTATTCCTATACTATTTGGATTCGGATTGATTTTTCAAATCTAATAATGCTGCCGAATATTGGATTTGAGAAATGAAGGACCTTGTCATTTCAATTCGGTTTGTCTATGTATTCGATTCTTAAATTCGAAAAATATTCTATTCGAATTTGTATTGGAATTTGATTCGAATCCAATTTGAATCTAATCCAAGATATCGTCGTTTAATAGATTTACTAATTTTATTGTTATTATTAGGTTTTATTTATACTGTCGATTCCTGGTCGTAGCCCTTACGACAGTCTAATTTGTTCAGTTTTGTTTATAATATTAAAAAATTTTGTGTAGGTATTTCCAGCATTTCATTGTTACACTATACAGTGGACTCTCTCTATAAAAACTATACTTATTGCAAATTTTTCTCTATATCAAGTTTATTTTTCAGCCCTACGTATATGTAGTGTACATATTAAATGTTCTAAATAACAACTTTTCCATATAACATCAATTTTGCCCTTCCCTTCAGGGTTGTTATAGCGAGAGTCCAATTCTTATTTTGTATATTTCTGCCAATATTTTCACTTCATGGGTCTTTTCATTCCTCCGAGTTTCGGCCAGACGAAGTGTCTGGGTCAGTTGTTTGAATTTAGTTTGTTTTAAGTTGCACGTCCTCTGTAAAATCATTTACGTTCTAATACATATACTTCCAAGAATCTACATTTGTTTGTATTTGTTTTTTTTCTCGAATTTCTTAGTTAGTAGCAATTTCAGGTATTTACTTGTACGAACTTTTATTATTTGATTCGAATTGAACCGAACCCAGAACATTTGGATTCGATTCGGTTTGAGTTCGGTTCGAATTTGAATATTATTCGTATACGTTCGGAGCTCTATCCCAGAATGCGATTATGGAGAAGGCCGTTGTATCGAGAATGGACTCCATCCAACCTGAGAGAACCGGGAAGATTTAAAAGGAAGGTACATCCGGCGAATCTGTCCAGACATTGTCGGGGGTTATTTCCATGGCGGAGCCTTTTACATTATATATGAAGGAAGCCTCTTTTTTTCTTTGAATGTACAAATGTATACACACCCAAACATTTAGGGGAATTTATATTTCCCCCAAAATGGAGTGGAAGGTTGGCCCCGAGCCAACGGAAATACTTACTTTCTACGGCCTAATGAGATGGAATGACGGTAACTTTGTGTCATAAACAACATGGGATTTCCATAGAACGTTTCTTCCAGCAAAAATTCAGGCTTTTAGCCCCTTTGACTTTCACCAGCCGTTTCCCACGCAGTATCAATCTGGCCTGGTTTTTCTTAGGGGGAATTCCTAAATGGAGAAAGCACCGTCTGTTGACCTGCCACTGCTTGAATGACAGAAATGAAGGGGGATCCCATGACAAGACTTCTAAACGGGGAATCCCATTGTTTATACGTGGAACGTCATGCATTGGGAACAGAGATGGGGGATTAAATGATTTTCAGATTAGGATTGGGATTCAAGATTAAATGGAACAAAATTAATGATTAACCTCTACGGATTAATTCAAATTTTCTCGGGATTAATATGGATTAGATTAATTCAAAACTGGTCCGGATTACATTAATTTGGATTAATTAATGGGATTAAATTTAACATTGGATTAATCATCTATGAAATCCGTAGTACATTAGTGATGAAGTTCGAAAAATGTTTCGAATTAAATGGGAAATTTAATTCTAAGCTGAAATTTTTTCAAAAGTACAGCAGATGGGAACAATTAGTTCACATTAGTTGGTTTAATGTATCAAATATTGAACAAAAATGTCAGTTAGCCGTGTTAATTTTGAGGGATAAATTAATCTAATCCCAAATTTAATCCGATTATTTTTTTCTGTAAGAGGATTGGATTGACAATCGGATTAAATTGCAAATATTTTTACCGGGATTGATTCTTGGGATTAAATTAAATCAGCCGTAACAGCTTGATTAGCGGATTGGGATCATTAATCCCTAATCCAGATTAAAAGATTGGATTTTTAATCCGGAATTCCCCCATCTCTGATTGGGAAGTTTCACCACATTCAAACGTCCAACAGTTTGGGTGAAAGTAAAAAAATAAAAAAAATGTAGGAAAACAAAAGCAAAAAAACTTTCACCACAAATGTGGCTTGTCATAAAAGGGAATGCGGGTGTGTCATATTCATTTGTGCTCCTTTTCCAACCTGCACGTGGGCCCTCCTGCCTAAACGACACGCCATTTCCCCGAAGGATCCCTTTTTTTGGGAGATTTTGCTCCCACTTATGACCCACGCTATATATCCCAGGCAGTCTCAGGCCCATATAAATAGTGTGCCGTTACTGGGTGAGCCATAAGCAAGCCGGGGATGATGTGAAGGATGTGAGGGAGGAAGCGATAGGGACAATTTCGACCCCAAAAAGCGGCTTATTCTCCTTGGAATGTCACAACACTTCCCATAAAAAATGGGAGGGAGACGGGAAAAAAAGTTTTGGGAGAATTCCTTTCCTTTTTTTTTACAGAAAGATACCCGAAAAAGAAGTTATTTCAAATGGTTCGTTCCGTGTCTAGCTTGGATTCTGCCACCACGTGCCGGGCCGTTCCAGCTCTGGACAAAAATCGGGCCTTTCGTGGAGAGCTTTTCATCTTTTTTTTTCTCGATTCAATCAGAGCGTCACTAAACCTTTATCTGTACAGTTTTATTTGTATGTACAAATATATAAATATATAAAATGTATATATGTATAAATGTATAATTATATCCATATATTTTTATATACCTGGAAGTCGCTTTTCCTGCGATATTTCCCCTGGAAATAATCCTCCAGAGCAAGATTTTGCTCCAGCAACAGAGGAATCGCCCTCGATTTTAAGCACATTTCCCCCCGAAATGCAATGACCTTTTTTTCTATTGCAAAAGGATCCAGATTTCTCTCCAAAGCAACTTTTTGTATGTTGTTAGAATTGTTGGAAAAAGTTGAAGAAAGTTTATTTCATTGTTCCAATGAAGGCTCACACGAGCCTTTGGAGCAAATTGACATAAAGGCAGGGAAAGTTTGTCATATTCTCATTTGTTCTCACGGCCTATTGTTTCCCATTACATTCAAAACCTTTTGTGTAAATATTCCGGTGAAATTCCGCTGGGATATTTCTCCAAAATTTTTCTCATTTATTGCAACAACTTGGTTTCATAGGCCCGCCAGAATTGATACAATGTGCAATCTTAAAAAAATAGTCAGAATTTGCACGCGACAAAACTTGGCTGTACTTTTGGACGTCTGGGATTTGGCACGTTATTGCGATTACATTTGGCGCGCCGGATTTGGTGGAGATTAGCATTTGTATTTATGTACAGGGTGCTAAGAAACGATATACCCCCCTTAAACTAGATGATGCAACAATGCTGCAAAACAGACAAAGCATGTTTCCCATGCAGAATCTTATTGTGGATCTAGGAAACAAAATTCATCCCGATCCGACCAACAATGGCTGAGTTGTGGCGGCTTTTTCAAAACCAAAAATTTAAATTTTCGACAAAATTAATTTTTTTCTTTCTGTCTTTAGGCACAAATCTTTTAATGTTCTCCCAACGAAACAAAACAAACAGATAAGTGCGTTTTCTAAGCACAATGTTGTTGAGAATCTAGAAAAAATATTATCATAAAGTTCAAACACTAATTGACCAAGTTATGGCGATGTTTCCGCGCCAAGTTTAAAAAGCTAATAGTTCCGAAAAATCTAGTTTTTTAATTTAATTTTTAAAAATACATGTGTCTTATACTAAATTCCTTTGCGAATTCAGAAAAATAAATTTTATCCTGATCCCACCAAAATTACGGAAGTTGTGGCGGTTTTTCAAAAAAAAAAAGTTTAAAAATTTAAGTTTTTAGAGAGATCGGAGATTTTTAAACCTTTTTTTGAAAATCCGCCATAGCTTTCGTAATTTTGGTCCGATCTGCATAAAATTTATTTTGCTGCATTTGCAATGGAATTTTGCGTACGAAACATGCATTTTTAAAAATAAAATTAAAATAACTAGATTTTTCGGAAATTTTAGTGTTTTAAACTTGGCGCTAAAAAATTGCCATAGCTTGGTCAATTCGTGTTTGAACTTTTTTTTCTAGATTCGCAATAACATTGTGCTTAGAAAACGCCCTTATCGCAAATTGTATCGTTGGTAGAATATTAAAAGATTTGTGCCTAAAGACAGAAACACAAAATTAGATTTGTCGAAAATTTAAATTTGTTTTTGAAAAAGCCGCCATAACTCGGCCATTCTTGGTCGGATCGGGATGAATTTTTTTTCCTAGAACCACAATAAGATTTTGCATGGGAAGCATGCTTTGTCTATTTTGCAGTATTGTTGCATCATATTGTTTAAGGGGGGTATATCGTTTCTTGGAACCCTGTACATATGTATAACGTATGCATTTATATTCATGTTAATGCATTCGTGATGTTGCGTTTAAAAGGTAGAATGAGAGAGAAAGAGAGAGATGGGAATGGCTGGCTAAACCGCGGGGAAGCCCCCATTGTTGACTCCCACAAGGCCGAATCCGTACAGAGACGCCCCGGCAGTCGGCGTAACTCTTCCGCTCCATTAAATTTAATGAGTCATTCTCTGTCTGGAACTGGAAGGAAATACAAAAGGCTGAGCATGGAGGGATTCCTGGAGCAGAAAACTGGCTCTTAGCCACCGTGCGTCCAAGATCCTATTTATTATTACACATTATGTGGGTACACAAAAAATTCGCTGTAACTAAACCGTAGGAAAATCCATAGGAAAAGAATTTGTATAGAAATTACTTTCGCAGGTAAATTTTTAAAGGAGAAGGCGAGAAAAATGGGGGGAAAATCTGTTCTACACGAACAGAGCATTGCCCTATCCCGTTGTTTATCTTTTCTGTGAAGGAAGAGAGACAAATTTGTATTTGAATGTAATGCTTTTGTGCCTTGTTGTGCGGGGAAATAAGACGAAATGGTTACTGTCACATTTCCCTTTCAAAGTTTTACGGACTGGAATTTAGGGAAAGTGTCACATAAAATTTGCGGGGAAGATATAAAAGCCTAACAAAGAGCCAATTTGTGTGACTTGGCTTTCCTTGCAGCCTTGCAATAACGTTTAGCGGAAGGATCCGGACAACAAATGGAGGAATCTTCAGTAGAAAAGGGAGAACGTAAACATTGGCCTCCCGTTCCGGATTTAGGATTTTGTTTATGGACTTCAACTCCACCACGGACTCGCATTGTTCTTTATGAGTCTTATCCTCATTGTTTAGCCTCTTCTCCCTATCCTCCCTGGGAATTATGGACGCAATCTCGTCCTTATCCAACATCAACTATCTGCTCCTGGGACTTTCTCCAAATCTCTCAGGCTTCTATTGCTCTCTGTCTCACTTTCTCTTTCATCTTCCTTCTCGTTCTCGCTGCGTTTCTCCTCGCTATAGAAAAGCGAATTAACAATGTAGAATTCTTTCTTGCTTTCTCTCGCTTGTAATTCTCCACGTTTGTCTAATTTTTGCCCCATTTTGTTCGTGTTTTCTTTATACATATGTACGTGTCTTTAGCATTCTTTTTTAAAAATATGTTTCTCTCTTTCTCCCTTTTATATTTTTATCTTTCTCTTGTTGGCATTTTTCACTTTCTCTTCTTTATATTTTTCTCTTTCTCTTGTGGGTATTTTTCTCTTTTTGATATTTTTTGCTTTCTCTTCTTTATATTTTTCTCTTTCTCTTGTGGGTATTTTTCTCTTTTTGATATTTTTTGCTTTCTCTTTTTTATATTTTTTTCTTTCCCTTGTTGGTATTTTTCTCTTTTTGATATTTTTTTCTTTCCCTTTTTTATATTTTTCTCTCTTTCCCCTTTTTATACTTTTCACTTTCTCTTCTTTATATTTTTCTCTTTCTCTTGTGGGTATTTTTCTCTTGTTGATATTTTTCTCTTTCTCTTTTTGATATTTTTTTCTTTCTCTTTTTGATATTTTTATCTTTCTCTTGTTGATATTTTTCCCTTTCTCTTGTTGATATTTTTCTCTTTCTCTTTTTGATATTTTTCTGTTTCTCTTGTTGATATGTTTCTCTCGTTCTTCAATATATTTTTATTCCATCTCCATTCATCGTTCCCTCGAGTGCTTCATTGATATATTTATCTTTTAGTTTCTTTCTTGACATTTTTCTAACATTTTCCCGGCTTCCCTGTTCTTTTAGCATTTTCTTCCTTTTGCTCTAAATCTCGCTTTGCTTCAGTCAGTACTTTATCATTAATCTGCTAGCTTTTATGTACTAGCGTTCGCTTTCAGTTTCCGGCTTGTCACTTTTACCTTCTCGATTTCATTTTTTCTCTCGCTTTCACCGTCCCGTCCCGTTCATCCCTCCGTTTCTTTCTTTCATATTTCGTCTGTTTTTGACTTTCGTATTCGTTCTGTCAATGTTATCCGTTGATGTAACTCTCAATTGCTCTTTCGTTATTCATTTTTTTAACTCCTTCGCATTTTCTTTACGTTTTTATGTTCCTTATCGCTTATATCCTTTTATATTTTCTCATAAATATTTCCGTCTGCTTTGTCGTTTTTTCTATACATTTTTTTCGCTTTGCTCACTACGTTGTCACTATAAGTCTCCCTGTTTGCTGTGCTGTTTGCTTCTTTATCAAATGTTCCGCTCATGTTACATATATGGGTATATCGTATTTAAGGTGTAAATTATATTCCGATTCCGGTCACTCTTACACGGCCTCCCTGGTGACGGTTAAAATATGATTTCTCCAAAAACGTGGTATACATTTTACTAAAAACAACTAAATTGGTATATTTATTTCCAAAATATCAACCCAAAATACCACCAAAAACTGACAAATATTATTCCTTAAAAAGTACAACAAAAAAGGAATAATCAAAAATTGAGGATAGAACAAGAGAGAGAAAAGGTTCAGTTGAGCTCCAGCGTTCTACTGGCATTCTATTTTGTCGACATTCGGAAGGAAACCTTTGGAAATTACGGGTCATTCCCAAATAAGGGAAAAATTATTCAAACTAAAAAATACATTTATTTTAAATTAAAAAAAACAGTGTAGGAAAAATACATACATACATATATGTGTATATATGTGTAAAAAGTATTTTCCTTTCGTTTTCCCTTGAAATCCTCTTTATTCAATGAGGCATTCCCAAAACCCATCTTTTCTTGACAAAAACACTTGTCAGCCAGTGCTTTTCTAAAGCTATTGATATCTGGCAGAACATTCACATCAATTATAAAATCCTTTTATGCTTATCAGTGATAAGAAATTTCCATTGCTCCCTTTTTCCACAAACAAGGTGAAAAAGATGGAACCATTTTTTTTTACACACATAATTTTCTTAACTAATATTTTTTTTCACTACAAATTGTCCGCAGGACAAAATACTAAAAATAATCGACACTGGCTCCTCTCATTCGAACATTCTTATTATTGTCGCTCCATATTTGCGACTTTGTGACAGTATTCGCTCTGCTCTTTCAATGGCTGCATACGTTTAGAGCCAACGACCTGGGACAATGCGGCTCTTGGTGAATATGAAACGTAAAAAGGGAAGGGCCTTTTGTGCTAGTTATTGTCTTACCAAGTCCTGCCTCCCTCCTGGCATTCCTCCTAATAGAGGCAAGTGATGCGGAGTGGGAAATGGGTCACAAATTCCCGGTTGGTTCCCGCGGAGGCCGCAATTAATGGGCATGAATGCGGTTGGATGGAGTGTGGAGAAAGTTTACCCGGGAGGAAATGGGAATCAGCGGGCATGAGGGCATGACAATGCCCCGAGGAATGTCTCATATATGCAAAAAAAACAAAAAAAAACGTCTTACAATGACAAGGGAGAAAGTGCACAGAATGGCCTGCACTGATGAACAATAGAATAATGCATAATAAATCAGACAATGCAGAATCTCCGGAGTGGCGGCCGCAAAAAGATAAAGGGTGAAGGAGAATCCAAGGAAAGGGAAGAGGAATGAATGCACTGAGAATACGCAAATATCTGGGGGGGGGAATTCTCGGGCCATGAAGAGGTCACCCATCAGTGAAGAAAGGATGAAGAAAGACAATCCTTTACAAAAAAAATCTGAAGATTGTTGACGTCTTCTCCAGTTGTTGCGCTCCATAAATTATGAACGAGGTCGTTTTTTTTTCCACCCAGAAAAATCAGCCACGTCATTGATTTTCTTTTGGGCAAGTCAAGGAAAAAAAGGATTGTATACGAATGCTCAGAAAAAGGGTCAATTTTCTACTCTTCCAGGTTTGAATCCATATAAAAAGATATACAAGAGGACTGTACACTCTGGTGTGCTTCATGACGGAGAAAAAGTACACAAGAAGCAATTTGTGGCACTTTCTCCAGAGGCAAGAAATCAAGTGGAGGGAAAGTAAGACATAAATATATTTTTCTGCGCTTTCTTTTGTATATGTGTAATATGTGTGTATCAGGGGGGAAAAAATCTGACAGAAGGATGGGGATTTCGGGTTTGTTTATGGACACCCGGCATTGTCATTGGTCTTTGTCATTCCACCTCATTTAATCGGGTGTATGTTGGGGCTTTCTCCCTTTGCTGTACATCCCATTTCACTCACTCTTGGGCCTTGGCCAACCTCCGTTTTCTTATCCAATTCTCGTGGATTTTTTTTTTCCGTTTGAGTTGGAGCGACGTTTTTGTGAATATTTGCTTTCTGGGTGTCAATGACCCATATCACACATGTTATTCTCCTTTTTTGAGGTTTTTTCAAAGGGCGCGGTTGTGTTGTTTAAAAACAAAAAATATACAAACAAAAATTTAAAACTGAATATCACGACTAATTTTAAAGACTTTTCTAAAGTATTTAATTGTAAGATTACAATCTGTATAGTTTAATTGTTGATTTGGCTGATGGATCTGACACGACCTGGTGATTCAATAAATCAAAGACTAACGACGAACGACCAAAGGTTAACATGTTAATAAGCAAATGAGGATTACCTTGAGAAAGTTAAACAACTATTTTCAAATCAGAAAAGCATACAATGTTCGAAGTCTTTCATTGATTCTAATTTAAGAAATTAACAAAATGACTACTTGTAAGCATTAGCAGCAGCATTTTCCTCCAGGAATACGACTACCTTACAAAAGCAGTTTTAATTTAATTAAACTTTGAATTATTAAAGATATTGGATTGTGTCAATCAAGGAATGACATCCGAAAAAATATGGATTAAAATTAAAATTAAAATACGCGTTTTTCCTAATAATGAATACAAATTTAAATTTCGGATATCTAAAATATGAATTCTAATTCCAATACAATTTTATTCAAATACTCAGACATATGAATACGTATTCAAATACTTTTCGAATACTTTTAAAAATTTATTTGTAATGCAATCTGGCATAATTTGTAGCTAAAAATAAACTCAAAATCAATACACAATATTATAAGTTGACTCCGCAACTCTGATTTGGCACAAAATCGATGCGTTTACGGACAAAACAGTTATAATACTGCCTATTGAAAAAAAATTTGGTGCAATACCTGGATTTTGCAAAACAAAAACTTGCCCGAAGGCTGGAATTAGCAACATAATGAAGGAATTTTCGAATAGCAATAAAGTATCGGAATTCAAATGTCAGATTTTGAATACGAATTTGAATTTTGAATGTATTTGTGATTATAAATTCGATTTAAAATATTTTTCTGACACAAATATGGATACTAATTCCAATTAAAATACTGAAAAATATGAATATCATTCCGATTTGAATTCCAATACCGATTCGGATGTCATACCTTATTGGTGTCAATTCTGACAGAGCAAGTGCGAAAAAGGAATGAACTGGGGAAGTAGATTACTAAATGCGATCATAATCTAATTTGAATCACATTTGAAGAATGTCTTCACACAAGGAAAATGGCCTTTATCTTTGATTGTGCTAGCCTTCGTACAAGACGTGGAACCAGTTTAATCACAGACATTTTTTGGAACATGTTCACAATGAGTTGATTCGAGCTCGGGAAGAATTCATTGGCGCAGAACGCTCGGATATATACATATGAATGTATGTAAGGCGCTATAAACGGAGCTTTCACATGGAAGTTTCCTTGATTTCCAAGTGAGCCAATTCCCGGAAAGCGTCCTTCTTGAAGCAGTAGGTGATAAAATGGTCATGGACGTAGTAGTTGTAGCCGTGATTCTTCTCATAAAACTTGATGGCACTCTCATTCGTATTCAGAACCTCCAGTTTCATCCCAGCCAAGTTCTCCTCCACGCAAATCTGTGACATCAAAATTGGGAACATTCCACTATCACCACCGTTTGAGACATTTATTGGCTTTTCATATTACATGTCCAAAGATATTACACTGGCTCTGACGCAAATTAGCAGGTCTCACAAAATCAATGCAAATGCTGTGAATGTACAGGCTGGCAAGAAACATTTTATACCCCCCTAATCTTTATGAAGCAGGCATGCTACAGTGTGGTACATACAAGTTGGCCATGTCGAATTTTATTGCGATTCTAGGAAACAAATTTCATCTCGATAGGACTAAGATTAGCTAAGTTATGGCGGTTTTTTCAAAAAAAGTTAAAAATTACAAATTTTCCACAAAATTGATTTTTTGATTTTGCTTTCAGGGACAAAAACTTTATGTTCCCACAACCGTGCAAAACGGAAGAAGAGTGTTTTAAAAGCAGAGTTTTATTGTGGACCTGCGAAAAAACTCCCCATTCAGATCGAACTACAATTAACCAAGTTATGGCAATTCTCCCGCGCTAAGTTAAAAAATGAGAACTTTTGATTAAATTAATGATTTTCATTAAACCTTAACAAATTGCAACCAAAATCCATTTTTGTACTAATTAATGCCTTGAAAATTAAAAAAAAACAAGTTATGGGAGCTTTTTAAATGATATAGTTTTACAAAAAAAAAATTCTAAACTTTTTGCCTGAGTGCGCCATATTGCGGAAACATGTCTTATATGAACCTCTTGGAGGCATTTGCCAAAATTCATAATTTAATGAATTTTTCAAAGCAAAAACCATTCTGAAAAGCTTTTACCGCGTTAACCATTAAATTTGTTTCTAGAAACACGTTCAATTTATTTTGGCCCCTAGCTTCAGAATCAAACATTGATTTAGTAAGAAATTCTCATTCTTGAACTTGGCGCGGGAGAATAGTCAAAACTTGGTCAATTCTAGTTCGATCTAAACGGGGATTCTTTTCGCAGGTCATAAAGATTTGATATCCGAAAGCAAAAGCAAAAAAACCGATTTTGTGGAAAATTTGGAATTTTTAACTTTTTTTGAAAAAACCGCCATAACTCCGCTAATCTTCGTCCTATCGAGTTGAATTTTTTTCCCTAGAATCGCAATAAAATGCTACACGGCAAACTTGCATGTACTGCACTGTAGCATGCCCGCTTCATAAAGATTAGGGGGGTATATAATGTTTCTTGCCGCCCTGTACATACATATACAATTTTATCAGACCTTTGCCAAAGCCTGGAATATTTTTTTCCCCGTGCCCTGTCCCCGAATTTTTTGGGTCACGCAGAGATCCTCCAGGAATAGAAGTTTGCCTTCAAAGGCTGCATAGGCGTAGTAGTACAGTGCATAAGCAATGACCTGGGTCACGCCATCCACGTCCAACTCCGCCACCAAACATTTGTAATAGGGAAATTCCACGTCAAATCCGTCTCGTTGTAGCTCTGCATTTGCAAACAAATTATATGTTTAGAATTATTCAACAAAAGACTTGATGTTCGGGTCATTCACCTCCAGCCACCTGGAACAGATGTGCGTTGTAGTCATCATGTTTTGTTCCATTTGTTGAATTGAACATATTGACATTTAAACTGCGTAATTGTAATGGTAAATAAATCGTATGATGATTTTAATGAGTAAATAGTGTCAAAATTATTTTATTTAAACGGTGATAAGTGATAACCTTCCACTGTCAGCATTTTCCCGGTCAAACTTTGGTGATCCGCCAATTCCCTCTTGAGTTCCATGATCCTGGAACAATCCTCTCTTCGGGCGTATCTGATGGTCACGTCCATTCCGCTGGTTTTTTTCTTGACCTTCCTCCCGTTATCTTTTATGGGATGGGTCCAGATGGGTGTCTCTGAGAATAAATTGGAATTAAATTTAACATATGGAAATACAAGAGAACGTAGAAAGTACAAAAAATACGTGGTTCTTGCAAAACAAAGTACTTGAAGTAACACACCCAAAAAATGCGAATTATCGATCAAATTGGGTGCAGTACCAATTAATTGGAGTTCCTGGAGATATAAAATTGTATAAACAGGGATTAATACAATCTTCAAGTTTCAATAATTCATGAGAAAATGATATAAATGATGAGATTTACTCGAAATTAGTGATGCGATTTACCTAAAAAACAGTCCAGGGAGAAGCACTGGAGACGATTTCTGATGTAATACGCATTTAATAGGGGATTAATTAATTTTTTATGCTATTATAAATGCACTTATTTTTGCATTATAAACGGTATAAACATGATTTTGATCGAGAGATATAAATTCAAACTGTGGAATAAAAACCGCCTATTCATCGCCGTGGGAAAGGATACCTGTATTACGGGGAAGTCTCTCTATAACAACACTGAAGGGAAGAGAAAAAAATAATTGTTACCGGGAAATGTTATAAGGAACATAAAATATGTACCTTACATGTACGAAGGAAAACACAATGTTGTTATATAGGAATGTTGTTATAAAGAGCCTTGTTATAGAGAGACTCCACTGTACCACGAATATTTCTTGTGGGGCATGTTTTCCCCGTCATATTGAAAAACCGTTATGGAGGGCAGAAATTTCTGTATTAATAGTCTAAGGAAATGTTTGCAAGGATCATTTTTTGCCATCGTTGTAGAGAGAGAGCCGCTGTAGAGGAGTCTGTTATTGAGAGATGCCCCTTAAACTCTCCATTAAATTCGACGACAGGAACAACTTCGATTTCATTTGTGCGGTGCCAAAATGCCAAAATTTGCACGTCCATGGAGTCATTCGTCATTATCAATTGCAAATATGTATTCCTGCTAAAGGGATAACATTTCGCTTTACCATGTCAATATTATATATAATATATTTAAGATCTTTTATCATTTGATGCCATGTCGTAATTGGTATTCCCAATTGTGCTTAAAGAAACGCCATTTTTAAGTAAATCGTTTATTTTCAGTCAATTCTGTAGAATAATAATCATCAATACATGTGGAAGTGTGGAATCTAAATATAGATCCGTATATACATATAATAACTAACATGCATACATACTATATAGGCGTTTGGCATTAGTAATCAAAATCATTGTACCTACACATATCACACTTTTACGATTGGGAACATTCCATCTTAAATCCATTATTTTTTTTTTTGTACTAGGAAATTAATTTTATATGGACATTTTGCTACCACAGTATTTACAAAGTTACAAATGTTTCCGTATAAGTTAACAATAAATTGTATTTACATCAAAATGCTGTTTAATTGAACCAGTATTTTCATTAGACAATGAGTATAGTATACCGCAAAAGCGTATGGTTCAATTCCTCATAAATCATTGTCATATTGGAAAGATTAGTAGATTATTTACACCGAAGTGGGATAGTGTTAAGTGTTTGGTCAAACTGAAAAATCCAACACAATACAGCACGTAATAATTGATAATGTAAAACGCAACACGAACATGAAACCACTGAATACCCCAAGAAAATAAAATTAATGACTTGTTAAACTCAATATATGCACACGACAGGGCTTATAAGTGTTCACTTTTCAAGAAAAGGCTTGTGTAATGGCTATTATTATTATTATTAATCTGAGTTCCGACTGTGCACTTCTTCATGGCATCGTCAGAGAGGAAGCTGCGAAGGCG
>JAQGBT010003150.1:0-20750 GCA_034698585.1 Disparrhopalites patrizii | reverse complement strand
TTAATATTTACTGGCGTTATTGTATTTAATATTTACTGGCATTATTGTATTTAATATTTACTGGCATTATTGTATTTAATATTTACTGCCATTATTGTATTTAATATTTACTGGCGTTATTGTATTTAATATTTACTGGCATTATTGTATTTAATATTTACTGGCATTATTGTATTTCCAGGCATTATTGTATTGTATGCACCTGGAAATCCCCTTTGGAACACGCGGCCCAGACGTTTACAAGTTTGAATTTCTCCTCGGGATTCCCCGCATACTGTTTCTCCAGAACATCTCGCCTTCTCTTGGTGGAATCCAGCCGGTGGAAAAGGGCGGGAAGCGTTTGGTTGAATTCCACTTCTTCAGAACGGAGAGATTGTTCCCGATTTATCGGACAGTCGGCTGGATCGTTCTCAGAAGGTCTCCAGCCTGCTTCCAGGGATCCAGGTGGATTTAGCTCGGTCGTGTAAAGGTGTGGGTAGAGTCTGTCGGCCGATTTAAATGCGCCGTCATGCTGCGAGAAGCAAAACCGTGAACTAAAGTTAAACGTGGCTAAAACTCCAGCTACAGTCGAGCCTCTCTATAACGGGCTTAATTGTAATGGTTTTCTCTTTATACCGGTGGCTGAAAATGCTTTCCTCAAAAACTTTCTCCAATTGTTAACATAGAAACTGTTCTTTTTATCAGTTTTTCCTTATAACAGGGAAAGTATGCTGATTTAAGGGGAACCGTTGTAGAGAGGTTCGATTGTATACTGATATTGACTACTTAAATATTATTATTTTACAGTTTTCAAACAGCCAGGCCTGTATCAATATTTTTATATGATGCCAAAATTCGAATCGGCTCAGTATACGTACATATTCCAATACAAATCAGTACTTTTGAGGTGGAATCGGCATTTTGGCATTTTTATCCATATCGGTATTTTAGAAGTCGAATCGGCATTTGTGTATATATAATTACATTTTTGCAACATATATTTCGGTATCGTTAATTTATCAGTCGAATCAAAATTTTTGAATACACACGCTATCGATATTATTGAAACCGATTAAATCGGTATTTTACATGTCGATTCGGCATTGTGTACATAAATCGACATTTACGTGGATAAATCGGTATTTCCGAAGTCGAATGGGAATTTTTAAATACAAATCAATGGTAATCGGTACTATTGTTTCTGACGTCTCTGCGGCATTTGTGTAAATAAATAGGTATTTTAGCAGTCGATTAGGCATTTATGCAAATAAGTCGGTATTTTTGAAATCCATTCGGCATTTGTGTAAATACATCGGAATTTTTGAAATCCATTTGGAATTTATATAAATAAATCGGTATTTTCGAAGAATCGGCATTTTTGAATACAAATCAGTATTTTCGACGAATCGGCATTTTTGAATACAAATCAGTATTTTCGAATTAAAACTTGAAAGTTTTTTTAAAACTTGAAACATGGATTCGGATTTCCGATGCATTATTTCCTCCGGAAAATGTCATTGTGCCGCTGCCACATAGATAACTGCCGTAATAATGTGTTTTTTTGCACTATGACGGCAATATTGTAACTTGCTACTGCTCGTTAATACAAATATACGCATATTTATGTGTAGGTATACATATATCGATTCAAAGAACTGTTATCATAATATAGTTACTAGAAATTTTAAATATGAAATATGTACATACATACTGATTAGAAAATTTGTGTCTCACGTTAACCAGCATAAATACATATATATAGTTTATGATGGCTAATCATCATCAATTTAGATCGACAAATGCTAGCAACTACAAAACATTCGGTAATTCGGATTTCCGTGGAGTCTCTCTATAACAAGCCTCTTTATAACAACATTTCTCTGTAACAACTTTATTTTTCCAGCCCTTCGTACATGTAAAGTGCATATTTAATGTTCTACATATATAAAAACTTTTCCATATAACAATATTTTTCGCTCTTCCCTTCAGAGTTGTTATATAGAGACTCCGCTGTACTTGGTCATTCCATACATCATACATCCATACCATTACAACGGCGCTTCGAAACAGACTCGTTCCCATCGTTTCCAAGACCCCGCCATCCTCCTTGAGCTTCCGTAACGTCAGTCTCGACCATTCTACGGCCACGTCAAAGTGGCCAATTTGGAGGGCGTGAAAGGCAATATGGAAGCAATGGGCACTGCTCAATTTTACTCCCGTGTCCACGTCTCCAAGGAAGCCTTCGGCGACCTTCAAATGACCGTGACAATGAGTTATTTACTTTTAAGAATCCATTTCGAAATAATAATTGTAAAATAATCTGGCAACTTGTAGCTTAAAATAAACGCAAAATCAATACACAAAATTATATTAAATGGCTCCGCCACTCTGATTTTTGCAACAATCAATGCTTTTACGCATGGAATAGTTATAATTGATAAATACTGCCAATTGAAAAAATGATCGTTACAACGTTACAAGACCTTGTCTGAAAGCGAGAATTATCAACATAATGAATTAATTTTCGAATGCCAATAAAGTATCGGAATCCAGGTGTCAAATTTTAAATACGAATTTGAATTTTGAATGTATTTGTAATTATAAATTCCAATTAAAATATTTTTCTGACAAAAATATGGGTACTAATTCCGATTAAAATACTGAAAAATATGAATATTATAATTTCGATTTGAATTGCAATATTCCGATTCGGTTGTCATCTCTAGATTTTAACTAATAAGCCGTATGCCAAGTGAACAAACGTTCATTTTACCTTTTCCGACGGGTAATTGTAAGTACGAGTCACGCGTAAAAGACCGGCAAATGCATCCTTTAAGTCGTACTGATCCAACCACGGACTGGGGAAAACGTCGTTTAAATCCACATCCATATCCTCTTTGAAAGGACACGAAAAAAGGGTGTATTAATCGTTTAATTGCCGGCGGATAAATGAGAAGATCACAGTTGACTCTCTCTATAACGGCCTCCGTATAACGGTTTTCACACTATAACGGTGTTCACAAACCCGCCCAAAATATTTACTATGATAAATTCACTCTGTACAACAGGTTTCTCTATGACAGTTTTTCTCTTTAACAGGGAAGTTTTGAAGCCCTCACCATTCAACCTCTCTCCATATAACGGTTTTAGGCCACGACTCCGCATATTTCTCTCTCTACAACGATTTTTGCTATAGCTTTGAATCCACCGCTGTTTAGCCTTGTTCTCTATAACGGTTTTAGGCCACGTCTTATCATACAGCCGACTCTCTCTATAACGGCACCCTATCTGCACCAGAAAAAGTGTTCTTATAACGAACTGCCGGTATAGAGAATTTGTTAAACAAATATTAATATTAATAAATTAAGATTATTTGCAGGCTTAACTCTGATAATTTCCCAAATTCTAACAATATTTACACAGTTGGGCGTAAATATTTACATTTTAGTGAGAAAAGAAAGAAATTGCGCTGGTATAGAGTACCGGTGCTGTTATAGGGAAGAAGTTAATGCTAAAAGGATACATGACTTATAGGCGCTAATGCTGTTATAGGAAGAAAGTGTTGTTATAGTGAGAGGAATGTGAGCGAGGGAAGAAAATACCCTGCTCTTATAGAGTAACTGCTGTTACAGGGAGTGCTCTTATAGAGAGCGCACTTTACGCGGTAAAGCTATAGGGGAGATTCAGCACTGCTGTTACAATCAATTCTCTTTATAACGGTTTAGCAAAAAGCAGCCAGAAAAACCGTTATATCGAATAACCGGTATAAGGAAAACCGTTAAAAAACGATTTTAATGACGGGGGATTCGAAATTACAGAAAAACCGTTATAGCGTGTGAGGACGTGGCCCAAAAACCGTTATTACAAAAAGGAATTTATGGCGGGGGAAAGATAAATTTGAAAACACCGGTATAGCGTGTGAGGGCGTGGTCGAAAAACCGTTATAGAAAAAAGGAATTTATGGTGGTGATTCAGAAATTTGAAAAAACCGGTATAGCGTGTGAGGGCGTGGTCCAAAACCGTTATAGCAAAAGACATCTACTGGTCGGAGATTCAGACCTTCCCCGGTATAACGAAAAAACCGTTATAAAATAACCGTTATAAGGGAGAGTTTAGCATTGAAATGGTCTCGGGGGGGGGGTTGTGAACACCGTTATAGTGCGAAAACCGTTATAAGGAGGTCCGTTATAGAGAGAATTGACTGTATAGAGTAAGTGCTCTTATAGGGAGGACTGGTTTAGGGAGAGTCGACTGTAATTCACTGAGAGAAATTCTCTCCGTGTACGGGTTTTTCTTTGATTTTGAATCTCCCGCCATAAAATGCTTTTCTCTATAACGATCTTGTGTTATTCCTTATACCGGTTATTCTCTATAGCGGTTACATGTAGGAGCTTTTTACTAAACATCTGTAGAGAAAGGCGACTGTAGTACAAAATCGCCATCCTGATTCTACCCCATAAAACTAAGACATGTTTCTGCAAAAGACATTTTCGACCCACCGATATAGCCATGAGGAAAGTTGATGATGACGTCATGGATTTGCACCAAGCGATAGACCAATCGGAGGACGGCCAGAGGATTCCCGGTGACAGCTGCCACCCTTTCCTCCAAAGAAGCCTCCGGGTCATAGCCCCGGAGGTGATCCAAGGAGGAGGTCAAATCTTCCCAGTACCTGATAAGGGGCAATGATCATTTATTTTATGGACTTTCACATTATTGGGTTTACAGTGAACTCTCGCTATAACAACCGTGAAGGGAAGAGCAAAAATGGATGTTATGTAGAAAAATTGTTATATGGAACATTTATATTATACGGTACATATACGAAGGACTGAAAAATAAAGTTGTTATAGAGAAAAATTTGTTACAAGGAGAGTTGTTATAGAGAGAGTCCATTATATATGGGTTTTCTTTTAAAATCGAAAATGTTGGAAATGCGTCTTTACTGTTCCAGCACGGGCTCATCTCGGAGAAAGTGGGGATTTTCTTGAAGAAAGTCTCGAAGGATTTGGGCGAATCGGAGCTCCGCCCCCGCCCAGTTGTCCAGGGCGATTTGTCTCCTGGGGACGGGCACATCGTTCTCGTCGGGGAGGAACAAGGAGAAGGCCGAGGGAATGTCTGTCGCTTGGAAGAGCAAGATCAAGAAGCAGCTGAAACTTATGGGAAACATGTTATTTTAATTGCCGGAGAGTCAACTGCAAGTTTCATTTAATTTAATAGAGTTGCGGCGTTGCGAGTATTTTATGGTGAGATTTTGGATGAGAAAGACTAAAAGCTGCGTAACTGCGTATTAGTGCGTATGGACAACTGCAACTGGGCTAAAGGGCAGGATCAATTTGCTAAGTAATTGCTAAGATTTACAAAACAAAAATAAGCAGTTGAAGGTTGATATTTATTGACATTTGACATTATTTTACAAAAATACTTTTTTTTAGATTTCCCCCTTTGACAAATTTTTAATTGTATTGCATTTTGCGTGCAAATCATAGCAATAACCATAACAACAAACACCAAGTACAACCAGACATGCATGCAAATGAACATTCTATAATACAGTGGAGTCTCTCTATTACAATTCTTTTTGTAACAACATTTCTCTGTAACAACAACATTTTTCCAGCCCCTTGTACACGTAAGGTGCATATTTAATGTTCTATATAACAACTTTTCCCTGTAACAATATTTGTCGCCCTTCCCATCAGAGTTGTTATATAGAGACTCCATACATGTCAACTTGTCAACATATGAAAATCAAGGTATGACATCCGAATCGGTAGTCAAATTCAAATGCGGAATGTATTCAGATTTTTCAGTATTTCAATCGCAATTAGCATTCCATACTTTTTTTGTCAGAAAAATATTTTAATTGGAATTTATAATTACGAATACATTTTAAATTATTGGTATTCAAAATTTGAAATAATGACATTTGGATTCCGATACTTTATTGGCATTCGAAAATTCCTTCATTATGTTGCTAATTCCCTGACTTTGGACAAGTTTTTTTTTGGAAAAATCAAGGTATTGTCACAAATTATTTTTTTAATTGGCGGGAATATAACTATTTCGTCCGCAAATGCATCAATTGTTGCAGCAAAATCAGAGTGGCGGAATCATTTTGTGCGTTGATTTTGCGTTTATTTCAGGCTTCAAATTTTGCCAGATGGCATTACAAATTACAAATATTAACAGTATTGTAAAAGTATTTGAATGCGTATTCATACATCTCTGCATATTTAAATGAAATAGTAGCGGAATTAGAAATATTTTATAATCCGAAATGTTTTGTATTCATAAGTCATTCCTTGGTTATTAACAAAAACAGCTCAATCCCAATCCCAATCGTAACAAAACACCTGCATTTATTAGCAATAGCAATTCATAGCAAGCAAGTCACCAGCTAACAGGCTAACACTGTAATTAAAATTAAATCTGATTAAAGCTAATGTCGTTCCAGTGGCGGCTTAATCCTCTTTCAATGCATATGCACCTTCATTTACTTTTTCCATTATTACTATTTTTTCTTGTTTCATAAACTTTATAACAAGGACCAGCATTTTTCCCTGCATTTCCCGGAACATTAAAATATAAGGATGACGTTGATTGGTCAATATTCCTTCCCGTTCACCGCCACCCGGAATCTGCCCTCAGGGCTTAGTCCACACTGGCGCACGAGGAATTGGTCGTAATGTCGCATAAATTTAAAGGCCACTGTGGAAAAGAGAAGCCACAATTTTAGTTTTACAATTTTAGTTTTACAATTTTAGTTTCAGAATGATTTTGTATAAAAAACTGGACGTGAATTATTTTTTATGTTTTAAATTCTAAAAAAAATATGACAGAAGAGGTTTCTTACCGGATTTGCGACCCAAGATCACGGGACATCCAGCATGGTACGTGTCGTAGTCGGGCTCGCCGCTCCCCAGAAGATTGTACCACAAGATGTCGGAGCCCCTCACGGGCCTCACCTTCATCCGGAGGAAAGCTGTGGAGCCGCCCAATTCTGGCTCATCTAACTGGGAATAATTGCAAAAATACAACGAAAATGTATTCTCATTTAGTGTAATTGCTACGGCTTATCTTGGACGGACATTTTTCAGTGTAAATAAATAGACAAAATTGCGAACTCATTATCATTACAGTGGAGTCTCTCTATAACAGCATCCGAGGGAACCCAAAATTTTACTGTTATAAAATGAATGCTGTTATAGAGAACACAATTAATATGTATTTCATGTATATACAGGGTGCGGAGAATTTCCTGACGTTATACAGAACATGCTGTTATAAGGGCTGCTGTTATGGAGAGACTCCACTGTATACATATAAATATAACATACATGCATAATAGCTATGAATTTTTTAATGAATAAAATATCGCAAAATGCAGTGGAATCCCAAACATATATTTATGTAGATATGTATAATAAAAAGCATGCATATACAGTCGACTCTCTCTATAACGGTTTGGCAAAAAGCATCTGCATGTAACCGTTGTATAGAATAACCGGTATAAGGAATAATACAATATCACGAATCACGACAGAGAAAAACATTGAATGGCGGGGGATTCAAAATCGAAGAAAAACCGATGTAGGGAGAGAAATATGCGAAGGTATGGTCTAAGACCGTTATAGGGAAGAAGGCTGAATGGCGGGGGATTCAAAACTTCCCCGTTGTAGAGAAAAAACTGTAATAGGAGAAACCGTTACAGAGCGTGAATTTATCATCTGTGGTACGAGGGTGGTATGAAAAGTTTTTCATATGCCAGTGATAAAACTGTCCGGCAATCAAATCCTGCTCATTCCTGCAAAATATGGTATTTTATATGTACGCAGGCAAAATCTGGATTTGCTAGGTTCAAACGTTAGAAAATAGGATAGTTCCAAAATTGAAAAGTAAGGGAGAACGTGAATTTTGACAAACAGACATGCGGAGTGTCTTCAAATGCAATTCCGTTGAAGAAAAACTACTTGGCGAAATTCATAGTTTAGTGAAGGTGTTTAGGGGACTCTCGGATTTCATTAGCATAGTGTAATTTTTGTAAAAAAAATTAGGTTTGGTTTCACTACCACAAACGATAACACCCTTTAAAAGGCAGCAGTTAAAGTTCCTTCTGAGGGTTCTGGGCTTGCAAGGGTTTGCATTCATTAAAATATTTGCCCCAAAAAATGACAACCAAAGGGGCAGCTTAGGTTCTAACATCAAGAAACTACGCAACGTTAGAGGACAGAAAACTAGTAAGGCTTCAAAAGGTCGCTTTTTCGGTCGCACGGCCAGGCGAAATTCGCATCCGGTGAACAGCGCGACGTTTTTCGTCTTGCCATTTCCGATTGTGGGGTCAAGGAATTGTTTCACCCGCCCTATGTTTCACACATAACCTCAAGTAATTCCTGTGTATTTCAACATTTGAAGAAATCACTGCGCAGTAGAAGATTTGAAGATAATTATGGCATTCTTTGGCAAAATCAAATATCTGTACTTGGGTACTCTCCTATTTTATAGCAGTTGGGACCAGCAACCCGAGATTTTATATGCACACATTTACATAAGAGACCATAGTACATATGTAGGAATGAGTAGAATTTGAATGCCGGACAGTTTTATCATAGGCATATAAAAAACTTTTCATACCACCCTCGTAAGTCTGTCGGACGGGTTTGTGCTTGTGAACACCAGTAGTGCGAAAACCGTTATAGAGAGAGTCGCTTGTAATTGGTATATTAAATGAGTATACTGTAGCTTACGTAATACATTAAGGTGGCCAATCGAAATCCGTTCTTTTCAAAGCCTGGTACATACTTGAAACAAGAGGATTAAGATCATTATTAATTAATTAATTAAACCCACTTGTTGCGCGCAGTTGGAAAACAATGACATGTATATACGTACAATAAACAATACATGCATGCAATAACAAACAATTAGCATTAAATTTACGCAGGTACATATTGTGCATAAATAAATGTGTGCAAATTATGTGGAAAAAATATTAGACGCAATTTAATGATGAGTCTATTGTTGAACAAAAAAGAGGCAAAATTGTATATAATATTATGTTCTATTAGACATAGAAACCTATTCAAATTAGACTATTAACGAAGTGCTCGAAATTTTCGCGCGCTAATTTTGCCTATGAGAATTTTAAAACTTCGGTCAAACAAACAATTAATTTCGAACGGCTTCCACCGCAAAAGGCGAACGCAGTAAGAACAAACATTTCTCAACGTTTTTGGTCTGTAAATTGTAAAATGCAAGTGTAAAATGAAGTGACCCAAAAAAATGTTCATATCTGTATCGAAGGGATGGTATGGATTCAATTCTGAATCGGATTTTATTAAATTCGATTCGATTCAATTCAAATAATTGAACATTTGATTCGATTGGACACTGTGAATCGACTCAAATAATTTCATTGAAGACGTAAATGGGATCATAAAATTTAACTAAAATTTTTATCTATCCATTATTTATAATACCAAATATTTGGATAATCCAAAGCAGAGCAATAACCAAGGAATGACATCCGAAAAAATATCAACTAAAATTCGAATTAAAACACCTGTTTTTCCTAATTTTGAATACAAATTTTTTCGGATGTCTAAATTATGAATACTAATTCCGATACAATTTTATTCAAATATTTAGACAAATAAATACGTATTCAAATACTTTTCGAATATTTTAAAAAAATTATTTTTAAACCAATCTGGCATAATTTGTAGCTTAACATAAACGCAAAATCATTACACAAATTTATAAATGGATTCCGCAAATCTGATTTTGCAAAAACCGATACTTTTCCATACGAACTTATTATATTACTGCCAATTGAAAAAATCATTGTTGCAATACCTTGATTTTGCCAAAAGACCTTACTCGAGGGAATTAGCAAACAATTAAAGAATTTTCGAATACCAATAAAGTATCGGAATCCAAATGACAACTTTTGAATATGAATTTGAATTTCGAATGTATTTGTAATTCTAAATTCAAATTAAAATATTTTCTGACAAAAATATGGATACGAATTCCGATTAAAATACTCAAAAATATGAATAGAATTTCGATTTGAATTCGAATATTGATTCCGATGTCATACCTTGGCAATAACCATCAAAATCTTGCACCAAAAGATCAACTGTAATATATATGTATATCACACGGTTACTTGCATTTATTTGAAGCGGCAAACTATTACACTTATTCATTATATGCTTAAAATTTGCAAAAAGTGACAAAAATACGTCACAATAATGTTTTGTTGGGTTATTTGAATCATGATTCAGTCCATGGGCCTGAATCGAACCAAATCGAATCATTTGCAGCATCGATCGGATTGAATTGCGAATTTCGATCCGATTTCGATCCGTTAAACGAATCGAACTAAAAATTTTGGATCAAATCGGTTCGTTGCCACACCTTTATATGTATGTGGAATAAATACAAAAAAAGTGTGAACAAAAATATTTTCCTAAATATCCTGCCTAAGTTCCTAGCATTTAAAATAAAATTTAAAATAAAAAAAGTAAGCGTGTTTAGTCTCACATTATCCACATGAGCATTATAAGTCCCACCAGAGGTATAACTCGCGAGGCGAAAGGGCTCGGAAGCAGTTTTGAGCCTCACGCGAAGGCCCGTCATGGCCTCAACTGCCCGGGGCAAGAATCTAAAAACGGGGAAGTCTTCCTCCACGATTTGAGCTCGTAATCTGGATGCTACCACCCCGTTGAAGAACTCCGGGTCCAATGAAAGCATGGGGAGATCGTATCTAATCCAGAAATGGAGCTGCTCCGTTAGCCTCGGACCAATCACCTGGTACATCTGGACCACGTCTGGATTCCGGCTCAGGAACGCCATCTTGAGCGGGCCGATGAGCCAATACGGATCCATTAGGAACTCGTTCCAGCAAAACAATTTCGACTTCTCCGCTACGGTCTTTTTTTGCAAAATACAGGAAAATACTTCCAAAAAGTCCCTTGTATTTAAATACAATTTACAAAATACATGTAGAAAATATGGGTGCTTGAAAATACAAAAATGTATAGTTTAAATACGATGTATTTTGGCCACCTCTGATAGATTTGAATATACAATAAATAATAACATGTGAGTCAATTGGTATAAGTTTCAAAATACCCCGCCAAAAAATTTCATTTTTCTGCCAAACCTACGGCACATGATGCCTTTTTGGCTGGTAAATCATAATATTTTTATTTTATGAATCTATGAGCACCTCAAAGGACACCAGAGTATTTTACGATTTTTACACCGTTTTTGGCCGACCAATTGACTATCTGTATAATTGACAAATTGTACTACAGTGGACTCTCGATTTCCGGCGAAAGGGGCGAAAATCAGCAAAATTGGGTTTAGAAAATGCCACTTTCGGTGAACTCACAGAAATTCATACAAGTCTAATAATTAAGGTCAAAACGGGAAAAACAGACAACGAATACAGTCAACCCTCTCTACAGTGAAGTCTCTCTATAATAAGTCTCTTTACAACAATATTTCTATATAGCAACATTATTTTTTCCGCCCTTCGTACATGTTAATTATACATATTAAATGCTCTATATAACAACTTTTCCGTGTAACAATATTTTTTGCCCTTCCCTTCAGAGTTGTTATAGCGAGAGTCCACTGTATAACGGTTTAGCAAAAAGCACCTGCATTAAACCGTTATAAAAGAATACGGTGGACTCTCGCTGTAATAATCCTGAAGGGAAGGACACAAATGGTTGTTATACGGAACATTTAATATGTACACTACATATACGAAGGGCTGAAAAAAAAAGTTGTTATAGAGAAAAGGTTGTTATAAGGAGAGTTGTAATAGAGAGAGTCCACTGTAGCTGGTATAAGGAATAATACAAGATCGTCCTAGAGAAAAACATTAGATGGCGGGGGATACAAAATGAAATGAAAACCGATGTAGAGAGAGAAATATGGGAAGGAGTGACCTGAAGCCGTTAAAGAGAAGAAGGCTAAACGGCGGGGGATTCAATGCTAATGCAAAAATCGTTATAGAGAGAGAAGTATGCGCAGGCGTGGCCAAAAAACGTTATAAGGAGAGAGGCTGAATGGCGGGGGATTCAAAACTTCTCCATTACAGTGGAGTCTCTTTATAACAAGACTGAAGGGAAGAAGAAAAAATATTGTTACTGGGAAGTCTTGTTATGTATATATATATAGAACATAAAATATGTGCTTTAATGTACGAAGGGCGAAAAAAATATTGTTGTTATATAGAAATGTTATAACGAGACTTGCTATAAAGAGACTCCACTGCATATAGAAAAAACTGGGAAGAGAAAATTGTTATAGAGAGTGAATTTATCATGTTAAATCTCTTGGGCGGGTTTAAGACCGTTATAGTGCAAAAAACGTTGTATAGGGAGGTCCGTTATAGAGTGAGTCTACTGTACCTGGCGATCTCCGTTGGAACACATGGCAGCGACGTCCATATAGTTGTAAATATCCTTGTGAATGTGCTTCCCCGCATATCGCTGTCCGTCCAGAACATCTCGTCTCCTCCGGGTTGCATCCACCCGCCGGAAGAGGGCGGGAACACTGCTCCTCAGCTGCGCATCTACCCAATCGTCGACGGCTTCTTTCTGACTTCTGGGACAAGTATCAGTGTCGTTCTCAGAACATTCCCTGGAGTCTTCTGGCCTGGTCTCGGACGCCATCAGTTGCGATGTGTACAAGTGTGGGAAGAGTGGGTCGGCCAATTTAAATTCCCGGTCATGCTGCAAAGGCAAAACGCATGGATTTGCATACATATCTGAAAAATGCAATTCGCAAGTTTTGACAAGGTATGACATCCAAATCGGTATTCGAATTCTAATCGGAATTATATAATATTTTTCAGCATTTTAATCGAAATTTAGTACAGTCGAACCTATTTCTCTACAACAGCACCGGAACTCTATACAATGGAGTCTATATATAGCAACGAAGACAAGGGCGAAAAATATTGTTCCAGAAAAAAGTTGTTATGTAGAACATTAAATATGCACCTTACATGTACGAAGGGCTGAGAAATTAAGATTGTTACAGAGAAAAGTTGTTATGAAGAGACTTGTTATAGAGAGACTCCACTGTACCAGCAAAATTTTATTCTTTTCTCACTAAAATGGAAATATTTACGCCCAGTTGTGTAAATATTGTAAATAGTCTGCCCGTACCGCCTACGGCGGCAACCACGTGAACACGTTGAAGGATTCAAATGGAAGTTTTTGAATGTTGTCGTGGTTAATATGGTTGTATGAGTATGGTTAGTATGTCCGCGCCGCCTACGGCTAGCAACAACCGCCTCCGTGTCCGTCATTACGTCCCCTACTTTTGTTACTTGCGGCTTAACTACCCATACGCAGGATTGTAAAATTTCTCTGGTCCGAAGTTTTTGTCTTTCTTCCGCAAAACATACCTAATTGTTCAAAACAAATCAGAAACTAATCGCCCAGCAAAGCCCTGGGACTCGGTGGACCCAGAAAATTTGCGTTGTTCAGTAACTTCAGCGAAAATTTGTTTTGTAATTCCTCAAAGTATTTTCAGCAACTCATCCTGCATGAATATGCAGGATTTTAGAGATTTCCTTAAATTCTTTGTCGCAATTTTACTTAAAATGAGCGCTTTTAGCATATTCCCTGAGAATTAATATTTCAATTTCTGTTATTTAGCATACCTTTGCAACGGCCGTTTTGAACAGAGTCACTCCCATCCATTCGGAGAGCCGGCCGTGGTCCTCCTTTCGCTTCCGTAAAGTCAGTCTCGACCATTCCACGGCCGAATCGAAGAATTGCATATGGTGGCCATTGAGGGCGTAGAAGGCGATGATGTAGCAGTGGGCACTGCTCAATTTCACTCCCGCATCCACATCGCCAAGGAAGCCTTCGGCGACCTTATGACCATAGAAAGAAGATACGAATAATTTCAGCACAGTCGATTGTCCCTATAACGGTCTTCCTTATAATGGTTTTCGCACTATAACGGGGTTCACAAACATTCCCAAGAGCTATGGTAAATTCACTCTCTACAACACTTTTCTCTATTACAGTTTTCTCTCTATAACGGGGAAGTTTTGAATCTCCGGCCATTCAGCATGTCTCGCAATAACGGTTTTAGACCACGCCTTCCCATACTTCTCTTTCTCTCTCCATCACGGTTTTTGCACTAGCTTTGTAAACCCCCGCCGTTTAGCCTTCTTCTCTATAACGATTTTAGGCCATGACTTCGCATATTTTTCTCCCTATATGTACTGGTTTTTCTTTAATTTTGAATCCCCCGCCATTAAATGTTGTTCTCCGTAACGGTCTTGTAATTATTCCTTATACATATTATTCTCTATAACCGTTAAATGTAGGTGCTTTTTGCTAAATCGCTATACGGGAGAGTTGACTGTAATACATAATATGTAAGTGGCTATGTATATACTATATTAATATGCAGTCGACTCTCTCTATAACGGTGCACATTAAACCATTAAAGAGAGTAACCGGTATAAGGAACAATACAAAATCGTTATAGAGAAAAATATTTAATGGCGTGTGTTTCAAAATTAAAGAAAAATCGGCATAGGGAGAGAAATAAGCGAAAGGCGTGGGCTAAATCCGTTATAAAGAAGAAGTAGAAGCGGCGGGGGATTCAAAATTAAAGAAAACCCGATATAGATAGAGTGACCTAAAACCGTTATAGGAGAGAGCTGAATGCAGGGGGGATTCAAAACTTCCCCGTTATAGAGAAAAACGTTATAGAGAGTGAATTTAGCATAGCAATCTCTCGGGCGGTTTTGTGAACACCGTTGTGGTACGAAAGCCATTATATGGAGGCCCGTTATAGGGAGAGTCAACTGTACATATGTACATAGTTGATTTAAAAACAATTGTTGGCCGAAAGGGACCAACATCGTGAATGACGTCGGTCTTGAAATACAGTGGAGTCTCTCAATAAAAAGTCTCTTTATAACCAAATTATTTTTTCTGCCATTCGTACATTTACAGTACATATTAAATGCTCTCTATAACAACTTTTCCCTGTGACAATATTTTTTGCCCTCGCCTTCTGAGTTTTGTTATATAGAGACTCTACTGTAATACCTGAGGCGCTGAGTAATTGTATACAAAGGCGATGCGTAAGAGACCGAACACAGCGTCCTCCAAGTCCTTCGGACCCAGCCAGGGATTGGGGAAGACATCATTTAAATCCAATTCCATCTCCTCTTTACATCGTTTGTTATAAGCAAAGAAATTAGATAACCTCTCTCAAACATGTATTTGTAAAACCTCGTACAGTAAACTCTCGCTTTAAAAACCTCGAAAGGAAGCACAAAAATGGTTGTTATATGGAAAAATAGTTATACGGAACTTTAACATGTATCCTATACATATACGACGGGCGGAAAAATAAAGTTGTTATAGAGAAAAAGCACGGGAGTTGCTATAGCGAGAGTCCAGTACAAATGGTCTTAAAGTAAAAAAAACAATAACTTTTGGTGGATAAGAAACGGATTAAAGCAATACAGTCGACTCTCTCCTATCTGCACCAGAAAAAGTGCTCTTATAACGAACTGCTGGTATAGAGAATTAGTTGAACAAATATTAATATTAATAAATTAAGATTATTTTCAGGCTTAACTCTGATAACAACCTTCCAAATTCTAACAACATTTACAAAATTGGGCGTAAATATTTACATTTTAGTGAGAAAAGACTGAAATTGTGTTCGGTGAAATTGGTATGGAGTTCCGGTGCTGTTATAGAGAAGAAGTTAATGTTGAAGGGATGCCTGACTTAGGCGCTAATGCTCTTATAGGGAGAAAGTGCTGTTATAGTGAGAGGAATGTGAGCGAGGGAAGAAAATACCCTGCTGTTATAGAGTAACTCCTGTTATAGGGAGTGCCCATATAGAGAGCGCGCTTTATATGGTAAAGAGGTAGGGGGGATTCAGCACTGCTGTTACAAAGTCAGTGCTCTTATAGGGGGCCGGTATAGGGAGAGTCGACTGTATCGGCCATGCAGAATTCCCCATTTTTGATAACCAAAAAGCATTGTGTGAAAAATCATTTTCTGCCTACCGATATAGCCATGAGGAAAGTTCTCCACGACGTCCCAGAGGATCAGTACCAGGCGATATACCATTCGCAGGACGGCCAGGGGATTTCCGGTGACGACTGACACCCTTTCATCCAAGGAAGCCTCCGGGTCATAGCCCCGGAGGTGATCAAAGGAGGAGGTCAAATCTTGCCAGTACCTGATAATTTATAATGTATGTAGTATGTATCATTATTTTCCAGGAATTTCCTCTTCAAACCAAATCTCGGGGATGCCACGGAAGATTATTTAATGCCTATAATATTAAATCAATTATTTTTAAGTGCGTCCATACTCCTCCAGCACGGGCTCATCGTGGAGAAAGTGGGGATTCGCCTGGAGAAAGTCTCGAAGGGTTTGGACAAATCGGAGCTCCGTCCTGGCCCAGTGTTCCAGTGCGATTCGATTCCTTGGGACGGGAACGGGAGCGACGCTCTCGTCGGGGAGGTCAAAGGGAAGGTGGAAGATAGCGTGAATGTCAATAGCTTGCAAGAGCAAGGATAAAAATATAAATGTTATGGTACACATGTTCTTATTGTTCTTTCAACTGTCGACTCAACGTCTTGCTTAGTCACTTTGTAGATTTTTTTGTTAAGTCAATTTGGCCGTGGTTTTATCGAGGGTACAAAATAATATGGAAAAGGCTACAAGGGAATTTTGCCACGGCCACGGTGACAGGACAAAAAATAGGAAGTTTAATTTATTTTGCTAAAGCCCTTTCGCCTCTTTCTTTAGATTTTCTTCCCTCTACAAAAATCTTTACTTGTTTTTCGTATTTATGCATATTACATGCAAACAGGGCGAAGCTGTCATCGCAATATGCTTAATTGTTAATTTAATATTTAATACTTAATTTTAAATTAAATGATTAATATTTAACATTTAATATTTAATTTAATATTTAATATTTAACATTTAATATTTAATTTAATATTTAATATTTAATTTAATATTTAATATTTAACATTTAATATTTAATTTAATATTTAATATTTAACATTTAATATTTAATTTAATATTTAATATTTAACATTTAATTTTTAATTTAATATTTAATTTTTAATTTAATTTTTAATTTAATTTTTAATTTTTAATTTAATTTTTAATTTTTAATTTAATTTAATTTAATATTTAATTTTTAATTTAATTTTTAATTTTTAATTTAATTTAATTTAATTTAATATTTATTAAAATTAAAATTTAATATTCAATAGTCAGTTTATGTTTAATAGTGTAATTGCGTCACTATGGTCAGAAGCACTAGCCATAGCAACCCGCAACACACAGTCACGGGGCAAGACTTTGCTGCCGGACAAACGCAAAATTGTGAGACAAATTTTCAGGGAAATTGCGAGACGTATTTTCTGGGCCGCATTTTCTGACCATTTCAATACTAAAATCTTCCTCTATAACGGTTGTTTTATAACGATTTTTTCGATATATCGGGGTAGCTATGAATCCCCGACTAATAAATGTATTTTTCTATAACGGTTTTAGGCCACGCCCACACACGCTATACCGGTTTTTTCAAATTTATGAATCCCCCGCCATAAATTCCATTTTTCTATGACGGCTGTAGGCCACGCCCACACACGCTATATCGGTTTTTCCAAATTTCTGAATCCTCGCCGCATGAATGCCTTTTTGCTATAACGGCTTTAGGGCACGCCCACACAGGCTATACCGGTTTTTTTCGAATTTATGAATCCCCCGCCGTAAATTCCTTTTTGCTATAGCGGTTTTAGGCCACGCCCTGACACGGTTTACTGGTTTTTCGGTAATTTCAAATCCCCCCATCATTAAAGCCGTTTTTTAACGAGAACAGACATTTCCATGTAAGCAATTGGAAAAAGTTTTTGAGAGGAGCATTTTTTGCTGCTGCTAAAACGAGAGTACTGTTATAAAGAGGACTGTTACAGAGAGATTCGACTGTATCTGAAGTATTTCTCTCATATGGGCACACATAGTTCACTTGCCTAAATTGATTTTATTTGAGACATATTGGATGACATTGAACGTTGAAATGCACTCTGACGTCTTTAAGAGCAAATGCTAGGCTGTCAACATTGAATTTGCCATGTGTCAATTTGGAAAATAATGATATCAAGTTTTTGGTCTTTTTGCTTCTGATGTATACATATTTATACAAATAGTAGCTAATGCACCGCTGAGAATTTCCTTCTTTATAATGTCATTTAATACCAAATTGTCAAAATGCGCATCTATATAATTTTCGTTTTGGCCAGAAGCAATAAAGCAATGGATGTGCAACCGACGGAAAATTAAACTATTTGAGTTCATACAAAACGCAATATCCCTAAGCTCAAATGCAGAAAACATCTAAAAGTGCCCCTTTTGAAATTGCTATAAAAATGGCTCTAATCAAATTCGTTTTGCCAATACTTTTCCTAATTCCAAGCCTCCCCGAAATTAGCCCCGCCCCTGAGCAACTAGCATCATCCTCTACGCTAAAATCCGCGCCCGAAATCATCCGCAGCCTCCGCCATTGCTTCGTTACTCTCCACATGGCACTTTTGGTACCGGATTTTTCCCAGGAGCTGTCCCCCCTGCATGTGATATCCGGCGAAATTCAAGGACCTCCAGAAAAAAACCCAAAAAATATCTCCATCCACTACATGCAGCTCCGACTATTTCCCTTTCGCTGCTACACATTTATTTATGTGCAAACTACCAACGACAAAATCGGGGAAGGCCAGGAATTCCCGCGGGCAATTTCGAGGGCAAAGCCAGCTAGGATAATTCAATGGCAAGTAATGCATGCATCCAAAAATACGGCGTATATCCTTCCACTTCTACCTTGGCGGGTGATTCTAATCCGGCCCGAAAATTGGCCTTCGCCTGATTTCACGGCCATCCAAAATGCAAGCAGACTTCTCTGGCCGAAACATTTCCCCTTAATTTTCTTGACGTATCAAAATTCGGGACGTGGCTTTGAAATGACGCCCGTCGCCATTTTTCGATTGGAGAACGGCCGAAATGTGTCTGTTAACATTCACGACCCAAATAACTTTGACGTGGAGGTCACCCGTGTGCATATTGCCCTGTTTACAGCAAGCTTCCCCCGGTATTGGCAAGTGTCCGGATGCTCCGATGGTGCTCGGTCCCTCCCGGAAGGCCGAGCCGACAAGATCCGAGAGAATCCTTTGGGCTGCGCCGGCCTCCACCGGATTTTACCAAATATAACCGGCAACAGCAAACGCTTCAATGGACGGGGAATGCCCGGGATTTACAATAAAGTTTGTCCCGCCGGCCTCTTTCAATGCAAGATGTACCCTTTGGGTCATTTCGGTGACCTTCGGTTCGTGACCCGAGATCGGGTGTCCTCTCACAATTCCCGGGTTCTGGGGGTGTATGGGGAACCCTTTGAAAAGCCCGTTTGGCGCCTCTTAATTATGGCCCTGGTTCTCACGGATCTGGTCCAAACCTTCGTTTTTGGGGTCAAAGGTCAATGGCGGTTATTTAATGGGATGCTTCTGTCATTTC
The DNA here is from genome assembly GCA_034698585.1 of Disparrhopalites patrizii. Lineage (NCBI taxonomy): Eukaryota > Metazoa > Arthropoda > Collembola > Symphypleona > Sminthuridae > Disparrhopalites > Disparrhopalites patrizii. The sequence continues at coordinate 1,170 of JAQGBT010003150.1, read as the reverse complement.
TGGGTTGTCTTCTGGAGCAAGGTCAAAGGTTTGGGGTGAGTTCTGGGACGAAAAGTTCCTGGATTATCACGGGCTGGCTTCTGGGCGGAAATTTTCTCACGGGTTTGTACAAGGGAATTATTAAGTCGGAATTTACCACGGAAAATCCGTACACGACCAAATGGGAGGATTTGCGGGAGATTCGAAATTTCACGTGGTACTTCCCCGTGGGGATTCATCGGGAAACGTATATTTCACGGTGGAATTGGACCTACAGCCATTTTACCTCCCAGAACACCCCCCAGAACATGGCCCAGAACATGGCCCAGAACATCTCCAAAGGCATCTCGCAGAACATCGTAAACTGCCAGCGAACATGCATATTGAACAATAATTGGTGGATTCTGGAAACATCCCACGTTCTCGGCTCCGAATGGGACCTTATAATTTCCAGTCATTCTGAAATGCCCCTGGAGAACATCCAGTGTCTGGACACGACCAACTTCCCATATTTCCTGCGCCGCACCCTCGACCAGCCTCAAACGGCTCTGGTGACGTTAGCGGATGAATTCGAATTTTATTGGAAAAAGGTCCACCAAATAGCCCAGGAGTCTAGGGGCGAATTGCAATTTTACTATAATCGTCACCCGGACACACTCTTCCGGAAGCTTCGCTACCTATTCCTTTGGGATGGTCTCCTCCCCGAACAGCTCACAGCGAGAGTGAAGGATACCATCCGAGGGATTTATGTTAGTGGGCTAATTCGGCTTTGGAAGAGCTTGGAAAAATCTCGGGAACGTCCGTGTCTGGATGATGATAGAACCGTGGGATTCACTGGGGAATCGCAGACGAGCATTGGCCGGTCCTTGTCTTTTCATGAGACAGAAATACATCTAGTATTTGCGGTCTGGGCTGTGTCGGGCATTTTCAGTGCTTTTATCGTTGTGGTGGAACGCTTTCCTGCATGTACTAACTGATACAAATTTGCTAAGCGCATTACATACAGCAAAATGCAGAAGACTTATGACCTTGTTCCATATTAAGTAGCTAAATTCCAATTCTCCAGCACAAACACGATGTCGGAATTTTTCGGTTAAACTTCGTCAGTTGATAGCCCCTAGCGTAGGAAATCCTAATATTTTTATTCCGTTACTCTGTGACCACCTCAAGGGACACCGCAGCATTTTGAAC
>JAQGBT010003149.1:0-20753 GCA_034698585.1 Disparrhopalites patrizii | reverse complement strand
TGCGTATTAAAGAGGCATGGAGTTTATGTCATTCCCACGCAATTCATATTGTGGCGGGGGAAATTTTTCAGTTTCCGACGCTTCCACTGGTAAGTTCCAACATCGGTAAAACGTATTTTTGGCGTAATTTGTCTCAAAGCAGCGCAGTTTTTCCGCCTCTTTGACCGCGCAGTGAAAACATGGGGAAACGTACACGGCCTCAGCAACCATTTGAGTATTTTAGCAAGCCTAAAATTTTAGCAAACTTTTATAAAGTAAAAATTTTAGCCTAAAATTTTAGCAAACCTATTTCCGCTAAACGCACACACAAACGTAAACTCTCAATTTAAATTCCCGCTCGCCGCGAGACGTGCCGCGGTTATTCCAGCACCGCTTGTTTTGACATAAACTTGATTTCACGTACAAGGAAACCCTAAAAAGTTTTAACGATTGCCTTTGTGTTTGTGTTTGCGCACGAGTGCTGAAGTCCTCTAAAATATCTAACCCGGGAAATAAATAATGAAAATGCGCTGATAATGAAAAGACTCAGCAAGACATTTTTCTGAAAGGAAATTTATCCGGAGATAATTCTTTGTGGCGCGCAGTTTCTCGGCGGCGTCACTTTCCATTTAAAAGGTATTGGAAAAGTGTGTTGTTTCTGCGCAATTTAAATTATAAACAATAAGCACGAAACATATAGGTACGTTTATTTTTCGGCAAACCAGATGCACCGTAAAATCTGCATAAAAATCGTCGGTCTGAGCACGACGCTGTTTTCAACTGCATTAACTGCGAAATGAAATTCGGTAGTTTAAATACGCAGCGCCAGCGGAGCTAATCTATCATAAACCTAGCACAGATCGAACTTTTCACAACGCGCTCGCAGTAATTTCCACAGGCACTGACACGTACGCCTTAAAGAATTCTTACATAAGACTCAATTCTATTGCATGTTATGAAGTATTTCATACGTGCTGTACTTGCCCACAGGTGCATGTAGATACATAAAAAATTTCATTCGGCTTGAAAAATGGTTATTTTTGCTATGAGCCCTAACATGGTCGTGGGCGCACAGAAAACTCCCCGTGGGCGCATTTGTGACCGCGGTCACAGGGTTGGGCACCGCTGCTGTACTACATTGCCCAAGACAATCCCAAACTCTATGGAATGGCAGACAAAAGGCAAAGCAAAGAAGAAAAGCCTAATATATAAAAGGAGACGGAGGACAAAAGAGTAAAAGATGAAGACGAGAAGAAATACACAAAAAAAACAAAAGGAAACTCACTTCGTGCTTTGGTAGAAATATTGTTGAGGTAAGAGTGAAAGTCGAGTCCTTCTTGTTTCTCATCAAAACTTCGAAAATGAGGCGTATTGTTGAGAGCGGTGTAGACGGAGCCCAATATAAAATGACAGAAGGAATGTCCCTTGCCCTGACCAGCTTGAAAATTATGGTAGAATAATGCGATATGACGCCATCCAAATTGTCGGAGGATGGCGAGGAGAGCATCAATGAGGGAATATGTCCCGGCTAACAACGTCAGCGTTGGATATTGTGGATATTTATGACGAAAGGCTTCCGCCTGTCCTCCGGGCGTGATCACCGGGATCTTCCACACGCCGGCATAGCGGGCAACGGGGGCAATCACGTAGTCACACATTGGACCCAGAAATACGTCTATGGTTTCCCACCATCATTCAATCCCATAATTATTACTCATTCTTAGTCACATTTGTCAAAGCTTTATTTTATTTTTTACATTCTTTACGCTTTACCCCCCTTTATTTAGTTAATTTCAATTTGCTCAATTTGTTCTCACTTCCCATTTCACTTTTATTTGTACTCCAAGTGGTTATGAAATTCCCGTTTATTTTGAAAATTATCCGGGATCAATAAAATTCTATACAATTCCTGCATCGTCCCCACAACGCTAAAAAATGTCCTCCATGTAACCCAAAGGGAATTTGAGTAGGATCAAATCTCTATAGCTAAAGTGAAAGTTAGTGCTATTATGTAGTCTTCTATTTTTAATCCTTTCCCTCCCTCCAAAAACTAACTCAAAATCCGGTGTCGTACACAGATACTTGAGAAAAGAAGTTGTAAAGCCATCATGGAATTTCTCCTCCGGCAATTCTCTTCACACTCTTCTTTGTCGTGGGATAAATAAAAAAAAGTGTGCACTACTAATGAAATTACTTGTAAATTTCTTACTATTGTTTGTTGTACAGAATTTTTTTCTGGAACAAGGATCTATCCAAATAAAAGAGTCAGTTTGAAAGGAGTCTTTCTACGTATTTTTACTGCTATCTATATAACCCTTTAACCCTTTCTCCGTAATTCCCTCTCATTCTGTCTGCTTCTGTTGGTTTCTTATAACATAAAAGAATTTCTTTATTTGCTCACATTTTTCTCCTTTCTCTCTCTCTATCTCTGTCTCCTTCTCAAGGAATCCTTCATTTTGGTCCTAAAAATCTCACAAGTGGTGTGTCAAGATTTCTTCTAAACTCCAAGTATGCGTTTTATTTCCAGAATTTACTTCATTTCTTTACTCTGTAGGAATAAGAGAACCCTAATTTATGTTAGTTTTACCGGCTCCACACTACATGTGACATTTGGTCAAACAAGAGTTTTTTATGCGAGTCCTCCTTATTTTATTTTCCAAATTCCATGTATTATTCTCCTCTTCATTCTATTCCGCTCCCACTTTGTTCTGGTATGAACGAGTACTACATACAAGAGTGGAGTCCATTGTCAAAAATATTTACTCATTTTGAATCCTTCCTGTGGCAGTGTCAAATGGGAGTGTCTATTTTAGTTAAAACTATTGCTTTTCATCGCATGACATTGAATTTCATTTGACCCTCTCACCGATCCTGGAGGGGATGTGAGTGGAATAATATTGGGCCACAGAAAGTGGGAACGGGAACGCATTAGAAAGAGGGACAAGTTTCGGGTAGAAACGGAACAGAGACGGATTTTTTTTTAGGAAAGCAAGAGATAATTTAGAAGAGATAGAGATAATTTACGAAAGAAAGAGGTAATTTGCGAAAGACTAACATGATTTATAAAAAAGAAATAATTTAGACAAAGAAGAGATGATCTAGAAAGAAAGAAAACATTTAGGAAAGAAAGAGATTATTTAGAAAAAGAAATAATTTAGGAAAGAAGGAGATGATTCAGAAAAAAGAAATAATTTAGAAAAGAAAGTGGTAATTTAGAAACGAAAGAGAAAATTTGGAAAGATAATTTAGGAGAGAGATAATTTAAGAGAGAAAGAAATAATTTAGGAGAGACAGAGATTATTTAGGAGAGGCAGATATAGTTCAGGAAAAAATAAATAATTTCGGAAAGAAAGATAATTTATGTGTGACAAAGGTATAAAAGAATGGAGAAGAGAGAAAATACGAGGGGAAAAAACCGAAACGAAAAAATTTTTTAGGAAGAGAGAAAGGTCAGAAGCAAGTGAAGAGAAAAAGGGGAGAAATGGTAGGAATCCAAGGAAAGTAAATAGAGATCAATGGAGTTGAAGAGTGCGAATACTAACAGAGCACTTGCCATGTCTGTCACAAGAAGCATTTTTCATGTACAGACTCTTGGACGGAGAGAAAGGGGAAAAGTGGGAGAAAGGGACAGGGTGAAAGTACTTGTATTAGATTTGTCGAGGAGTAGAGGGTTTGAAGTGCCCTTTATTTGTTGGAGGAGAAGAAGAATTAATAGTTGGAAAAAGACAAATGGGCAGGAGGCACAAACACGGCCTTAAATTGGGGACTCAAGCACGTTTCGAATTCTCTTTGACAAATTCTCTGCCCTCTCCCCTCTCGTTTTTTTTTACTCCCTGGCTTCCCCATAACTTTTAACTTGTATTATTGTTATTGTTGTTCAAACTCCTCAAGTAGTGCCTCTCAGAAATAAAAAAAAAAACAGTGTCATATTAACTTGGACATGGAGTGGCTTGGTGTATGTACATGCATATGTATTTTCGCGTTAAATTAGATTTCTCACTCCAAAAGATTTGACTTTTTTTCTGTGCAAGTTGAAATTGAAAAATTTCTATCCACACCCGCTTTTGTCATTTTGTTGATGAAGAGGATCAGAATGTCTCCTCTTCAACCAAACCAAGAAGAAGTGTAGTGTAAATTTAATAAAAGAATGTGCTTGGGAGAAGTGTGACGACAGATTTTCCTTCTGAGTGAGAGGGGCGGGGTTGTTGGGGCGTTGGGGTAAAGCTAATCCTCACTCAAGTGGTATGGCCTGTATATGTGTGTATATTACATGAATACCCTTGACACAAACCGGATTAAATTCAAGTTGCGCTTCAAAATCAAGTTTCATTTTGATAATGTTTTTGTATTAAGACACCATTGAGATGTTCGTATTTGCTTTTTCACGTTTGATACACGTTTACAATATATGTACATCTTCATTTCTACCTGACATTGTTAGAATTTTGTGAGATTTATAGGAACGCCTATACCATTTCGTTTCATGTTTTAAAATATTGCTAAAAGACGTATGTAGAGAATTGCCGAAGAAGAATTTTAGACTTGTGTCGGGACGATTTTAACCTCCCATATAAAGGACGACTTTCACTTAATATATAAAGGACAACTTTGACCTTATATATGAACGACGACTTTCACCTAATACAGAATGCAAGACTTTCACCAAGTGTATACAAGTATGACTTTCTCCTATCTAATATACAAAGGTCGACTTTCTCCAAATACAGAAGGGACAACATTCACCTAATATTTAACGGACGACTTTGTACGAATATATCATCGATGACTTTCTCCAAACATATAATAGACAAATTTCTTCTAATACGTAATGAACGACTTTCTCCTAATACAGAAGGGATGACTTTCTTCTAGTACAGAAGGGACGACTTTCTCCTAATATTTAATGGACGACTTTCTACGAATATATAATCGACGACTTTCTCCAAACATATAAAGACGAATTTCTTCTAATATGTAATGAACGACTTTTTCCTAATATTTAATGGATGATGTTCACCAAATACATATAGGACGACTTTGACCTAGTCTGTAAGGGATAGCTTTCTCCTATTTAAGTAACGACTTTCTCCTAATGTTTAACGGACAATTTTCACCCAATACATAAAGGACGACTAATTAACTCATCTTATTCATAATCCCAGTCACAATTCCAGCTTAAAATATGTACAGCTTAATGCCGTTTTTTTGGGGGGATTTCTTCTCCCTGGACAAAAATGGTTCGTCAATGTTTACTGAATTCCCCCCAAAAAAAAGATCCTCTCATTTTCCCTACAATCCCCCCTGCAGAAATTGAAAGATATTTTCTCTCTAAAAAAAGTAAAATAACAATCCCATATAAAAAGAAGGGAACGAACCTGCAGATTTAGAAATATAGAATTCAAAGGCAGCGAGGGGTCCAAAAGATGAGGAGCATTTGGTATCCCGATAGTTGACTTGTAATTCCCAGCCGGGGAGTAGCTTCCGTATACGCTCACTCTCCGTCGCCACAAAGACGGGCGGGACGACTTTCTGGAGGGTGAAGTCAAATGGATGGGTATCTTTTGGAGCAAGGACGGCAATCTTCAACACCTTCTTCCCACCCTCCCTCTTGATACGTGACGGACTACTACTACTACTACTACTGTTATCTTTAATACTGCTACTATTGTTACTATTATTATTACTATTAATTCGGTGGAGGACTTCTCCTCGACTACAACTATGATTGAGACCATGTGGCTTGTGAAAATCTTCCAATTTCCAGCTCTTCTTCCCACCCACATTGTTTCCTTTTTCATGTCCTCCTCTCCCTCTTTCTCCTCCTCCTCCTCCTCCTCCTCCACCGTTTGTTCCTCCTCCATCCAATCTCAATCTCTGGGATTCTATGGACCGTCGAAGAAACTTGCGAGTAGAGCGTCTCACGGGGATGAGCCGGTCGAGGGAGAGGAAGGACCTTCCAAATGATTTTTTTCTCCCTCCTCCAACCCTCCCGTACTCTGTGGGTGATATTAACATGAGGGATGGTGAATAACTGGAGACGGAAGAGGAGGACACATGTTGAAAACTTTTGTTCACATCCACCAACAATAAGAGCCAAGTTAACACTTGTTCCAGCTTCATATTTTAAGAAGTGGATTGTATAAAATCCTAATAGTAAAGACGATTTTGTTTTAGTTGTCACCACTTGGTTTTTTTCTCTGGAGGTTGTTTTTTAAGTTGAAGGTAGATTTTGTTTTTGTAGGAGTGAAGGCCAGGCGATTGTCTCAGGTTAAGTTGATTACCACTGCTAAATGTAGCACGAAGGGATTGGCACAAAACCTTGGATTAAGACCAGGCCTTTTGTGCTTTGAGCTCATATCTTTTACCAAAAAAATATACTCTTCTGCTTTTCTTCACAGCACTTTCTCTTCTTTTCCTGTCATGAAGAAAGCATATAAAAAGTTTTTTGAGTACCTTCTCCCTCTGTATATAGATAGATAGATGGTAAAACTGAAACAAAGAGGAGTTTCAAAATTTTATTCAAAGGTGATATTCCTATAAAATATGGAGAAAAAGGGAGGGGAAAGGTAATGAACTTGCTCCAACATTTGCTTCCTTTTTTGGGCCTTGGAGGACATTGTAATACCATTTTTTTGGGGGAGTCGAGTAAGAGTTCGATATTAGTAGTAGTTGTTGGAAGTGATAATTCAGAGGATGAATTTAGTCGACAGATGTTGTCATCCTTCTCACCCACACACTTTCCATGTACACGTACATATGTGGTAAAAGTCAAATTGCTCTAGTGAAAAACGTCTCCAGAAAGTTTCTTTTTTTTCTTAACTTTTTTTTTATTTTCCAAACATTCTCCAGTTCCCTCCCGGTTTTTTTCCAACTCTCATCTTTGTACTGTCACTCTTGATTTTCTTTTTTGCCTTCATTTTTAATCTCTTGCACAATTCAATTGTTTGCCTGGCGGCTCTACTCTATCTGCATCTCCTTCTGCTTCTTCTCAGCTTTTCAATTTCTTTCCCAAGACTTTTCCCCACTTTCCATTCTCCTTAGTTAGTTTTCTTAATATATTTATCATATTACCTATTCATAACGTTATACATTTTTCTCTGACATTTCTCTTTACTTATCTCTTCTCTCTCTTCCCCTTTGTCTCTCTTCTCTCTTCTTTGCCTTTCTACTCTGTCTCTTCCTCTTTGTCTTTCTTCTCAATCTCTTTTTTTCTCTTTCGTCTCTCTCTATTTAACCGTGCGATTTTTATCTGTCTTGCTCCTCCTGTTTCTGCTGCCTCTTTCTCCTTGGGTTTCCTCTACCTTTCTCTTTTGTTGTCGTTCGTCTCTCTTTCTCCTCATGTTTATTCTCTGTCTCACTTTGGTTGTCGTTCGTCTCTCTCTACTTCTCCTTATGTTTATTCTCTCTTCTATTTTGTTATCTTTCGTCTCTCTATCTTTTTTGCTGTCTTTCGTCTGTCTTTTTTTGCTGTCTTTCGTCTGTCTTTTTTTGCTGTCTTTCGTCTGTCTCTCTTTCTCCTTGTGTCTCTTCTCTCTCTCTTTCTCCTTGTGTATCTTTGCTCTCTCGTTCTCCTTGTATCCCTTCGCTATATTTCTCCTTGTGTCTCTTCTCTATCGTTTGTTGTCTTTCGTCTGTCTGTCTTTCTCCCTGTGTCTCTTCTCTATCTTTTGTTGTCTTTCGTCAGTCGGTCTTTCTCCTTGTGTCTCTTCCCTCTCTTTCTCCTTGTGTTTCTTCTCTCTCCTTTTCTCTCTTCCTGTATGTCCTTCTTCTTCTCTCTCGGCCCCTTTCTCTTTCATGTCTTTAATCTCCATCTGTCTCTTCCTCGTTATTCAACTCGTTCGTCTTTTCCCTTCTCCATGCTTTCAATTCTCTCTCTATTTCTTTCTCAATCTTTCATTTCTAGCTTTCTCCACCTCTTTTATTTTCCTCCTCTTCACTTCCCTTCCACTTTTTGCCTTCCTTCCTTTGATCTCCGTCAGATTTAACGTCCCATCTTGTTCTTCTCAATTTCCTCTGTTTCCTCCTTCTATCCCCGTGCTTGTCCCACGTGTCTTCCTTTCTTAGGACGGGAGGAGGAACAGAAGTGAAAGAAAGGATAGAAAAGGCGGAAAAAAAGGGAGTGGAAGAAAAAAGAAGAAGTGCCAGTTGATTTGGTAGTAGTTGAAAATCCTTTCATAAATTGTGTGTTGGAGGGAACGTGTTATGACTTCATAGCACTTGATTTAAACAGGTTCTTTCCTCCCTGTCTGTGACGGGATCCATTTCACCTTCAAGTTTGATTTCACCTTTCACATTTCATCTCACACGAGATAAATTCATTTGAAAAGAGTTTTTTTTCTCGCTTCCTCTCCCTGTCTCTCGCAATGTCCCATTCATTTTTTTCATGTTCCTCCCACTTTTTCAACCTGTTTCATTTCTTCCCTTGTCCTTTCTTTTCCCTGTATCTATACAGATGTCTGGAACAAGTACTTTCATACTTGGGCCCGGACACGTTTTTTCTTTCTTAGATGTTGTCACTATGTTTCCACACTTGTTTCGTGTATATACTTTATGTATTTCTTTCGTTCTTTCGGGAGATTTTTATTTCTTGGCCACTTTCTCTTTTCTCCTGGTTTTCTCACGGTATACGTTACCAGCCATATTTTCAATTATTTTCTCTTCCTTAGCCCCTTATTTCTACAGGAATCTGAAGGCACCTTGCACAACCTGGCTTTTAAATATCGTTATATTCCCCCCATTTTTTCCTTCTCCTGTTTTTTCTATTTGACTTTTCCATTTTTTATGCTTGCCTTCCATTAATTTTGTTTCCTTAGGCAGTTTTATAGATTTTCTCATTGTTTTCTTTCCAAACGTGCAATGCTTTTCCTTATATAATTTCCGTTTTTCGTTTCCTCACAAAAAAAAAAAAAAAATTGGGCCAGGATGTTTTTTTTTCTCATTGCCCCACCGTACTATTAGAGGAAGTATCTTAATGATTTGTCACATGCTCCAGTAAAGTATAATAATTGGTTATCCGGCCCATTACGGCTGTCAACAACGGCCATTTACTTCTTGGTTGGGTACGAGAGTAACCATTAAAAAAACGAGGCGGAAATCCTAGGGCCAATACGAGTGAAAAAGGACGGGGAAAAGTACGTCCGGTATGCATGTCCAGTGTATGTATAATGGCGGACGTAAATAATTAGGATCTATCATATTACCACTAATAACGTGTGGTACACCCTTTCCCTTAGACATTGTGGGAGATTGTATAGAATTTTGTGAAAGCTATTACAAATGACTTGGCCATTAGTTGTGTCCATACATGCATATGGAGGACGGGCAGGAGTAATTAATTTAGTGGTGGAGCCTTCCCTTTCATATCTCAATGAAAACCTTGGATGTGTGTGTGTACATCCTCAATAGAGAGGGCCTAGTCAAAAGCCTTGAATAGGGTCTTGAGTATGTCTGTATTTCTTCCTAGCCACAGGGGAGGAGTTGAAGAAGGAAGTCGGGGAAAGGGGACGTGAAAAAGATAGGCCAAAATGAGGGGAGAAAGGAAACTTGTGTGAATGGTGGACGCGTCCAAGTAAGTCATTCATTAATTTTTCCTCAGACTTTCACTTTCTTTTCTAATTTTCCCTCATTTAGAATCTATTATATTATCCTTCTGTTACGCACTACTGCGCTAGTTATTTTTCCCGGGAAGACTTCGCTTTCTTTTTATCAATTTATAAACTCAGATGTTCCTTTCACTAAGCGTGAATATCACATCCGACGATTAACTTTCTCTGTAAATATTGACTTCGAATTTCTCTGTTTGTTAAGGCCTCTTTGTCTATCTTTTAATATTTCTCTTACTATTCTATTCTCTCACTTGCAGTCATTTTCTCTTTTTATTTCCCCGCACCTTTTGTTTGTCCGTAACTTTCTCTTTTCCCGATTTTCTCAATTTTTCAAGGTCTTCAGAAGGCTCCTTTTTCTTGTTTTATATTGGCACTCAGTGTCTGCTTTCTTTCTTTACCAGTATGCAATTTCTCTTTTGTCGTTTCAGATTTCTCTCCCACTTTTCTCTCTTTCAGTCAAGCTCATTTTGCTATCTCTCTTTTTCGGCCCGACAATTTCCTCTTGTCGTTTCACACTGTAATTTTTGCTTTCCGTTTTCTTTTTAGTTGTCTTTTTTTCATTTTTTGATAATTTTTGATTTTGATCCATTTTTTCCATTTTTCCATTCCCGTTCTTGGTCTTCTCCTGTTCGAATTGTCTCTCATTCTGATTTCTTTTTTCTACGGCCCAACACTTTGTGTTTCCCCACTTTTTCGATTCATCTATCTTTTGGTTGATATGGAACTTTCTCCATTTATCCCTTTCTAACTGCCCGTACCTTTTCTCTCTCTTTCTTCTTGCTTATTTCTCTTAGATGTTTTGAGCTTCTCTGGAGTTTACTTTCACTACCTGTTCCATGTCAGTGGTATTCCCTTTCTGCCTGCCAGGTATAGTTTCCTTGTGATTCTATCCGAGTTTTGCTCCTTTCTTTTCCACCACCCAACTTTCTCCTTGCTCCCTCCGCCTACCGTCCATTGAGTTGTAAGTTTCCCCCTCTGCTCCTCCCCATCTACTAGAGCCTCCTGGATTGTCCTTTCAAAATGAGTTCATCTTTTATTTACTGAGATAGAGTTATTTTGAAAAGGAAAGGCTGTTTGACAACTCTGGGGCTTTGCATGAGCACCACAGTTGAAAAGGGAGCGGGCACTTTTCACCAACTTTGTCCCATTTACATCTCATTACTGAGGGAGTTCTCATTCCCTCCAAAACTCCTTATCCCCTTTTCTTCCTCTTTTCTTTCGAGCGTCTCAAATCAGTTGCTTCTGTGTCATGTAAGCCACAAAATTAACAAAAGTCCAAGGCAGGGACGGATGGAGGGGTATATCATACTGGGAGGGAGGAAGAGAAAGTTCGACAAAGAAGGGAATGGATACAGAAAAATGTAATTTTAGTGGTGGGAATAGGATGATGAAAATTCTGAGGATCAAGTGAATCAAGTAAACAATGATTTATGTGGGGATAAAAGAACCCCAGCCGCCACTCACCAGTAAAGTTGTGAGTGAATTTCAAAATTAAGCTACAAGAGCCAGAAATAATAGAATGCGGCTGATTTCTTAATAAAAATATGATCAAAGAGAAAACTGGCGGTCGTATTGCATTTAGTACATTATCTCCCATGTACTTGCTTATGTGAGAAATAATCACACTTGTTTTTTTGAAGGACCTTTTGTTGGAATCACCAGCACATGGCGGCTCATCCACTTTTGTTGGGGTGATATGAAAAGGGTATTTTTTCCTTTGTCTTCTTTTTCTCCTCCACTTAGCATTGGAGGTGGTTGCAACAGAAAATAGAGTGTAGATTGGGCAATCCCTCGAGCCCTCATTCACTGCCATCATCACCTTCACTTAGTGCCATTGCCGACACTTCTTTTTTTCTTCCACTCACTTTGTTTCCCTCTCTCTCTCTCTCTCTCTCTCTGTCTCTCCGTCACTCTCTCACTCTCTCTCACCCTTTCTCTCTCCACAAAGTTACCGAAATTGGTCGTAGCTATTCTTCCTCCCTCTTGAGACATACATTTGTACATTTTTTCAACAACTCTCTTGCTCCACCCTTTCCCCATTTCTCCTTATGGTCTCGTTTATATTTATTTTCTCTACTTCCTAAACACTTACTGTCTCCATCAGACTTTTAATCTCCCGCTGCTCTCCACTTGATACCTTTTTTTCACAATTACACTCTCAACATCTTTATACACAATCCTCCATATTTTCCCTACAGAGTCTTCATTTTATGTAGCTTATTTTTTTGGGGGGATAGTTTATGCCTATTTCCCCGGGATTAGCAATATTTACGATTCTCCCGTAGGTTTCTTCCACATTTTCCGGTTTAGTAGCCCCGGGCATTCCTGGACATTTCTTAATAACTGTAATAAGAACCATTAAGTCGCTTGGACAACATATGTAGAGTAACGTTTATTATTGTGGCTATTTTCCCGCTGAGGTTTCAGTAATGAATTTTGAAGAAAGGATTTATAATATGTAAAATTTTAATCTATAACCAAAAACATATTTATTAAATTGCTCCCCACCGATTTCATACTATGATTTTTTTAAGCGTATTGCAGTTCATAAATGTGGCCATTGTAGGTAATTGTGACCGCTCTATCTTCAATTGTGATAAACATTTATAATTATGAAAAAAATACTATTGTAAGTAATTACAGACTTAATATATGTAGGGTAATCCTGAAAGTCTGGCTGAATAATTCCGCAAAGCCAGGAAAAAAAGAAATGAAGCTAGTTCAGTTAATACTTGAATGGCCCCGGAAAAACTTTGGAAATTTTTTGCTTTTACAATTTAATGAATTTGCCGGCAATAATTAATTAATATAGGCACGAACTAGCCTTCTTAATTTTACGTCCTTTTCTTTCATTACGCGGAGTTCTTGACTAAATTGGTGGGTAGTCACAATAACAAGCTTTATCACAGTACAATATTTACTATGGCCAACAATTTTGGAGGTGATTTGTACCCTCCATTTTGAAATATGGGCATTTGTTTATAAACGTAATATAGTGTTTAACAGTCATTACAATTCTTTAGGCAGCTAGAAGATGCATATGAGGAATAATTTCCGGGTTCTACCATTACCCCATTGTTCCCCCTCGTAGTTCATTTGGCCTTCAAATAGAATGCCGCATTCTTCCAGCATTTTGTGTCTATCCTATGGCCTTAGATTTCCTCCCTTCCCATCAAAAGCCCACCACCACGAGGTTTATGGGCAATCCCAAACAGAATAAAAGGAGGATAAAATGGAAGATAAAGGAAGAAAAGAACGAGAGAGAATGAAAGAAAAAGGGAAAAGAAATTGAGGACCAGCAAAAAAAAAAAAGGCTTTTAATATCTCCAGTGAAAGCTGTACACAACAATAATTTAAGTATGAAGGCCACGTACACACGAGCTCTTCATCTGGTGCTCCTTCAGAGTAAAAAGGAACCCTCTTGTACTTGTTTTGTTCTTCCCCCTCCCCCCTCCCCTCTTGTTCTCATCCATCTGCCAATTGAAATAATTTTCTCGGACGAAAAGGAAGGGAAAAAAACATGAAGTAGACAATTTGGAGAAGGAGATTGAAGAACCATCACCCCCAAATAAGAGGGGAAAAGATGGGAGAAAGAGAAAATAGAGAGAGAAAGTGAGGAGGAGTGGAGAAAGTGGGCATATACGATTTGTAATGCAGGAGAGGACAATAAGCTTGTTGGATCACGTCTGGCTCCAAAGAGAACAAATAAAGCTGAGAAAAATGAGAAATCAAATGGAATGCTGAGATTACTCAGCTACTGATACATGATGGATGAGCCATGATGGGGCCCTTCTGAGCCTTCGCCTTTTTTCTCCACACTTTCTCCTCCGCTTTCACCATCTCCTTTTAAAAGAAGTCATCACCAGGAAGGAGAGAGTGTTGTTTGGAAGTTCATTTAAAGCGTCAGGGGGAAAAATACATAAAAAACATCGATCCCTTGCCACGTAAAGAACCCCTGGTGAAACATGTGGTCAGTACTTGGAATTTATCCATTCTTTCCTTCCTTTCTCTTTCCCATACATTCCTTGTAGATGAGATGGGTGTTTGGATGGGCTGGGAGAGGAGAGAAAGTCGCTAAATATTGGACTTTGGAAAGGAACTTGAAATACATGTACATACATATGGATGTACGTCCACCCTTTCTCGGTCATTGTGAAACTCCCTGGGTTGTGCCATTGACCAGAATTCTGCTGTCAAATGGATGCACGTGTGCTTTCTCTCTTTCTCTCTCGCACACGGGACATTTCAACGTCTAGAGGCCGTATGTGGATCCAAATGGAAATTGTTTAGTTAGGATGCATAGAAAAAAAAATATCCGGGGATTTTCCCAGGAAAAAGCAGTACATTGGGAGGAAGTGAAAGGGAGAGGCGGAAAAGGGAGAGAAAAATGGGGAAACAGTGAGAAGAAAATGTCCTTTCCTTTCTCTATAAAATGTGTGTGGGATAAAAAAAACACTCCCACTAAAAACGAAAAGGATCCGCCGTTCACAAAGAAAAATACGGGAGTCAGAAGTGGAAAGAAACAAAAATATGGATGGAAGAGAGGAAGGAGAAGGATCAGTGGAGAGTAACGAAGAGGAGAAAGTCCAGGGGGGAAATATGAACATATAAAAGAGGGCAAAAGATCAGACTTATCATTTCTACTAAAAAGGAAGAGGAATATAGGAGTAGAAAGTAAAAGTTGAAAGAAATCCTCATGGTCCTTTCTCCTCCCCCAAAAAAATGGTGACTTCCTTTAAGGACAAAGTATGCCACCGGGACGAGGAAAAAAGGGTGGGAGGAGTGGGAGATTCCGAGGAAATTCAGGGGAAAAAAATCTTAAATGTATGAGAAACAAACTTATGTCCTTTCCATTTGTTTCCTGACTTGTGGTTGCTAGTTTCATGCTTGAAAAAAAAACTTGTTTGTTTATTTTTTGGGGGGAGAAAAAAAAACAACAGGTTTTCCCTTTTAGGTACGCCCGGTGGCCTTTTCTCACATTGCCCACTTCAGGTATATGTGGACATGGGCGGACTTCGGTCAATGTATATTTAGGTACAAGCCCTTTGGGCTATAGTAGTTCTCTTTGATATATTTTTTTTATCCCTTTCGCCATATCCTCTTTCTCTCTCACCTTATTATCCTCCAGAAAAAAACTTCCTTCCTCACCCGCCCCCTCCCCCGAAGGTTCTTCTCTCATGGGAGAAGTTAAAAAGGGGAACAATAGTTTTGCACACAAAAAAAATAATAATCCATGGGACAAAAGAGAGAAAGTTTTTTTTTTTGTCCGAAGAAAGCAAAAGGCGAGAGAAAGTTTGAACAAAAAGTTAGACTGACCAGAACTCTGCATTAGTAGTAAAAACTAATGGGAGGGAGAATTTTAGGCGACGGCTACAAACCACCACAAACTATTGGAAGCAAGGATAACTAATTGCCACTACGTTCCAATTCTCTCTTGTGGGACTCGATGAATTCCAGGGTTTCCTATTGAGCCATGGAGCAATTTGTTTTTTTTTGGGGGGGGGAGATGCGTTTATACATAATATTACATATACTTTTGCGTCTGCAATGAGCATGTTGACATTATGCGGGCCGGGATCTCGACGGGGCAAAAGGGATGGCAGCAAGTTATTTTGATTAGGAAAAAATTTCCATAGGAATACATAGATACTCTTTCACGCATTCATGAATATGCAATTCTTGATTTCTCCATTTTTAAGCCTTTTTTTTACAGCTATGAATTTTACTCTTCCTATTTCCCTCAATTTTCTCCTCTTTGGTTCCCTTTTAATTTGTTTTAATTTTCTCTCAATTTTCACAGGTCTTCCTGCTTTGTACTTTATTTTCATTTCCTCTCTTTTCTGTGGGTTTGATGGTGTTGAATTTATTCATTTTTCTATATTTGCTCGAGTTTGTTGAATTTATTTGATTTTTCAAACATCCCTTATTTTATTTTCTGTGGATTGCTGTTCTTCAATTTTTTCCTGTATTTACATATCTGGTTGTTTTCTGGACGATTTTTATTTTTATCCTTGTTTTTCCTACTCTCTTGTATGACCTATTTTGCTATTTTTGCTGATGTAATTTCTCTTGATTTCTTTGTTGTGTTGCTTTAACTACTCCTTTCTCTCTTCCTTGGGATCTTCTCTATAATTTTTACATCTCCCTGTTGTATTTTAGAATTTTATAAAAAAAATTATATTTTATTAAATTTCGTACATTGTTTTGCTTTATCTCCATTTCCCTTCTCCTGAAATTTTCTTGCTTAATTTCCCAACCTTCATTCCATATGTTTTCTTGCGTTTATGTCTGTTATTTTTGTGAATTTTGTCCCAACAATTAGGCAACCCGTTGTGCCTTACACCGGCTTTTCCCTTTATTATATCAATTTCCTTCATTTTTCCCTCCTCAGTTTCCCCTTCCTTTCTCCTGTATTTTGCCTTCTTGTCCACGTTAGAAGAACCCCTTTGTTTCCTAGTGCTTATGGATAACCCCATGTTTTTCCTCCTTATCTTTCTCTCCTTGTTTATAATTTGTAATACACACTCTGTCACGGGCCTCCTTCAATCCTATCTTTTTCCTCCATAATTTTTCCCTTTCTTCCCACACAATGCCAAGAGCACTTCATCCTTTCTGAATCACGCATGAAAATAACAGGAGAGAGCAAAAAATACAGACCACAGCCAGGCCGACATTGTTCCTCCATGTCTGTCCCTGGCATTTGGCATTCCAAGAGTCAACTCACCAATTGATATTATGCAAGGAGCTCGAGTAGTTTTCGCAAAACTTTGCCCCTTCGCACATAGCCAACTTCCCCACCCTTTCGCCCGTCTCCGGCACGTTCCCCTGCATATGCTTAGGGCTTAAGCGTAGGAAATGTATGTATATACATACATATGTGTATGAACGTATACATGGGAATATCTAACCTTAAAACGTTTCCCTGGGGAGCATTTCTTATCCCTACGCTGCATTATAAGTAGGAAACGCAAGAGGCTATATGCATGAAGCATACGACTATTATGGTAGGTACATATGGGAGAGACTACCCAAAAAAACAGATGCATATGCTTCCCCAGAATTTCCATAGCCCTCACACGTACTTGCCTTCTCTAAAATCTTTACGTTTTAAAAGGCGAGAAGGTTTGAGGGTGATAAAATCTTCCACTAAATTCCGTAACAACCCCTCTATTTTGTTCTCTAGTCATATAGAAGTTGAGCGGAGTAAATGGACCCTAAATGGATTTCCGCCTACAATTTGTGCTACAGCTATGCATTTTATACTCTCGTATCAACTCTTTCTGTTGTTTACTTCCCTATTAATTTGGCATGTCTGTACTGGGTCAGCATTTACCTTCCTTTTCTCTCTTTTCCACCATGTTTCTGTTGTGAATCTATTTCTCTCTTTGACACCTGTTTTTTAACGTTTGTTTCTTTAATTTTGGCTTTCTTTTTCTTCCTTCTCTATTTCCCTTTCCTTTTCCTTTTAGCTTTCGCTCTCTCTCTCTCACTTTATTTTTCCCGTGTGTTTTGACTCCCTTTTTGTTCGGATTTCTCACTCTCTATTCTAGTTTCCGCCTCTCACTCGTCGTATTTATTTGAGATTGTTCCAATTAGCTATGGCTATTTTTACATTACGGTCTCAGTTGTCTCCTCCCTACACTAAATTCTGTGGGAAATTTTACGTAGGTTTCTCTTTATGTATATCGCTGTGTCTAACTTTCTTTTGCTTCCTCGCTTCCTCGAGCTCTTTCTTGCTTCCTGTCAGTGTCTAGATTTGCTTTGCTTTCTCTTGCTTTCTCTCTGTAGGCATTTCTTTGAAGAACCTTATAGGCTTTCCTCTCTTGGTTTCTTTCCGTGTCTAGCTTTCTCTATTTGTTTAACTCTTTTGCTTTCATTCTATGCCAAGCTTTCTCTTGTTTCCTCTTTTTGTGTAGCGCCTATGGTTTCTCTTGCTTTCTCTCTCTCTCTAGGCATTTCTTTGGAGAGCCTTCTATTGTTTCCTCTCTTGCTTTCCTTCCGTATCTGGCTTTCTCTATTTTTTTTACTCTTTTTTGCTTTGGCTCTATACCCAGCTTTCTCTTGCTTCCTCTCTTTGTGAAGCGCCTTTGCTTTCTCTTTGGTTTATTTTATCTCGCCCTCTCTCTTTCTGTAGCTCACTCGTGATTTTTCGCTTACTTCCTTCTCTGCCTCCCTTTCACTTCTCCAGCTTTCGTTCTCTCTCTCACTTTATTTTTTCCTTCTTTGTCTTGACTCTCGTTTTTCTTCTCCATTTCGCTTTAATTTTCCCTCTAGCTTTCTCTCGCTCTGGTTCGTTTATCAACCTTGTTTTCTATCTCATTCTCACTTTATATCTCCTGCTGTCTCTCTTTGTCTCTCTCTAAATTGCCCTGCTCCTCCCTTCTGGTCTTTGTCCGTTCCCCTATTCTTGCGGATCTCCCTACTACCCCTCTTATTGGCATGTCACACAGGATGTTGCAAATGCCAATGGCATGGACATTGTTGTCCAAGAAGAGTGGGCATGTATATGTTGGGACATATTGGATGTAAAGGAGCTGTTAAGGATTGAGGATAAGGAATGTCATTAATTGACTCGAAGATTCATTTGTGGAGTCACCCTCCCGTTTATTTATTCATCCGGACAAAGTCAATATTCTTTCCCGGTCCCCTTTCTCAGGAAAGATTTAAGAGTGTGCTATAATATTCACAAGTGGAAGTTGATGAGCTTGTTCTTATAGTGGTGGATATCGTAAAAGGAAGTGTATGAGGAAGAGGAGGAGGAGGCGGAAAGAAGTTGCCTCCTTGTAGTAATCATGCTAATCCCTTTTGCAATCCTCCTAAAGTACGGTGTAAAATCTCCTTGACTAAATTAGTCCTATAGCAATCCCTTATAAGGTACCCCTTATAAGGTATACTGGGTTCTTAATTCCTCCCAATTCCCCTGTACACCCAATCACATAGTTCTTAAATGGACCAACTTTTCTTCCTTTTCCCCTGGATTTCTTTGGATATTTAGCGGAAAGGCTTTTAATTCCCAGGAAAACAATGGGATAGATTAGATTTCCGGTGCAATTTGTCTAAACCCTTTGGATACAATTTGAGTTCTTCTTGTATTTCACGTCTCAGATTTTGTAGAATGTATTTTTTTTTGCTGAAATTAATTGTATTTTTAGAACAAATTAAAATCCTACTCTGTTTACTTCTATTTTATTCATCTTATATCCTCGTAAGAGGGAAGCTTGAAAATGGGACGTATTAGAACAGGGCAGTATGTGTAGTACGAATAAAGCCCTTATCTCTTTGGATATATACACATATACATGGAAAATTGAGTGTTTAGAGGGACAGGAGGAAGGAGGGGAAAGTGTGGATTTAACACCGGCTAATTTTATGAACAAAAGACTCTCATTACATGCTTTAAGCACTTTCCCCACCAATGACTTTCTCCCTGGATGCTTCTCTTTCTCCGAGATTGTCTTTTTTCTCCTCGCTCCCCTCCTATTATACCCTTCCTCCTCCAGGGTAAAAGGAGCTTTTTTTTTAAAAAAAGAGGATGAGTATAGTCTCACACGTCTCAAGATGACTTTTCCATCCTCTCCCAAACACTTTCCCCACGGTTTGAGTACAAAAAATGGGAGTTTACAAAATAAGCTGGGTAGTGTGTAGAATGTATTTTTGTTCCACCAAAAAAAAAGGATGTGGAGACGTTCTATTCTTGTTGCTCCTGTTATTATTCCGTCCTTGGATCCGTCTATTGTGCCGGTATTTCTCCCTTATGTACATCCAGGCATTACAAGAGGAAGTAAGAGGCGAGAGTGCTGGTGCTAATATTGGAATGGAGGGTGAGGAAGGGTAGTTCCCTTTTTTTTGGACATGAGGGCAAGGCGAGATAAACATTAAGTACGAGACGCTTACATAGACTTGTGCCCAAGTGTTTGCTCTCTCAATGAATTTTTCACAGTGTGTTAAATCATGGATTTTTTCGGGAGAGGGGAAGAGAGAGAGAGAAAGAAGAGGGACGGGGGAAGAGGCAGAAGTGGCAGGAGTGGAAGTTATTTTCCCCCTCGTTACTCACTTCCTCCCACCCCCTTCATATGGCTCTCAAATAGTGAAGCATAAGTGTACTCTCTCCGTCCATGAGAGAGGGAATCCTTCTTTTAGCTCCTTTCCCTCAAAAACCTCCTTTTCTTCCCTCCTTGTTTTTCCCAGCGAGGAGAAGACAGGAAGATAGAGAGAATTGAGGTTTTGGGAACAAAATAAGGGTGACAAGTATAAGAGAATAAGAGTCTCCGTTTGGGAGAGAGGAATAGGGAGAAGAACGGCAAACAATAAAACAAGGAGAGATACAGAGACAAAATTAAACGGAGAAAAAACAAATTTAAAGCATGTCACCAAGGTTAAAATGGGGTACAGAGAGAAAATTAAGACGATGCAATTTAATTTGAAAGACGATAGAGAGATAAAAATTAACAGCAGATAAAGATAAAAATTTCAAAAAGGATTGGGAAATAAAATAAAAAGCAGATAGGGAGACAAAATCAAAAGAAGAAAACGACGGAATAAGGGCAACACAGAGTGAAAATGAAAAGAAGCAAACAACGGACTAAGGGCAAAATAGAGAGAAAATTAAAAGACGAAAACGATGGAATAAGGGCAAAAAAGAGAGAAAATTAAAATAACTGACATTAAAATAATAGAACAGTTGAATAACCGCAAGAGAGAGTGGCAAAATTAAAAGAAGAGAAAGAGAGGAAATAAGAGAAGAGAAAGAGACAAAATTAAAAGAAGAGAAATAGACGAAATTAAAAGAAGACAAAGAGACGAAATTAAAAGAAGACAAAAAGACGAAATTAAAAGAAGGGAAAGAGACGAAATTAAAAGAAGAAAAAGAGACGAAATTAAAAGAAGAAAAAGAGACGAAATTAAAAGATGCGAAAGAGACGAAATAAAAGAAGAAAAAGAGACGAAATTAAAAGAAGCGAAAGAGACGAAATAAAAGAAGAAAAAGAGACGAAATTAAAAGAAGCGAAAGAGACGAAATTAAAAGAAGAAAAAGAGACGAAATTAAAAGAAGAAAAAGAGACGAAATTAAAAGAAGAAAACGAGACGAAAGTAAAAGATGCGAAAGAGACGAAATAAAAGAAGAAAAAGAGACGAAATTAAAAGAAGCGAAAGAGACGAAATAAAAGA
>JAQGBT010003148.1:0-20755 GCA_034698585.1 Disparrhopalites patrizii | reverse complement strand
CTCTCTTTCTCTCTCTTTCCCTCTCTTTCTCTCTCTTTCTCTCTCTTTCTCTCTCTTTCTCTCTCTTTCCTGCTCTCCCCAATGCATTAAAATCTGGAGTGTATCCATTATCCATAAGCGCTTCCCTCTCACTTGCACTTATCATACCCTGGCACATTCCCTTTTATTTTATTTCTTCCTCCACTTCCCGTTCAGTCCCTTTGACTTGCCTTGCCATATTTACCTGCCAAACCTTAAAATGTTTTTGAAAAAACTGTCCATGCTTTCTCCAAAGTCTCCATTTCTTCAATTTTTCATGTCTTCGAATTTTCCCTATTTGTAGGAAAAAGCTTGTAACTGTGGCCAATTGGGCAATTTAGACAACGCGCCAATTTAATCAAGCACTACGTTTAATGAAAGAAAAGGATGCAAAATTAATAGCTAGTGCCTGCCCATATTATTCATTGATTATTGCCATCAAGTTCAGTAAATTATAAAATCAAAAACGTTTCAAAGTTTTTCCGGGGCCATTCACGTATTGACTTAACCCGCTTCAGTTCTTATTATTTTTCTACGCTTTGCAGAATTTTTCAACCAGGCTTTCAGGACTACCCTACATATATTAAGTCTGTAATTCCTTACAGTAATATTTTTTCCCAATTATACATGTTTACCGCAATTGAAATGGGAATGGTCACAATTACTTGTGAATGGCCACATTTTTGAATTGTTGTATGTTCTAAAAAAAAATCATAATATGAAATCAGTGAGAAGAAACTTAATAAATATTTTTTTGGTTGTAGCATTTAGAATTGTACATATTAGAATTCTTTCGTCAAAATTCCTTCCTTAAACCACACGGAATAAAAACAATTGAAGGAACAGTAGCAAAAATGTGCCCACAATATTAAGCGTTACTCCATTGTTCCATCAACAATTCCAAGGCTTCGAGAGGAGAAAGCCTGGGAAACTTATCATTATTCCATGCTTTCTCCCACTTAGTTTACCGTATAATTTGACGACATTGTGTATAAACTCTGTTCTAATTACGGTGCAAATCCGTACAATTATTTTGGATCAGATTTTGGTATGCATATTGCAGCATAGAAACGGAGGTATTTCGCTCGAATTAATACAATTTGCAATTCTTCGTGGTAACACTGAGCTCACTTAACGGCAAAACAAAAGGTTTGTGTCACATGTATACAATAACATACATATATATGCGAAATAGGAAAAATCAATGTTTTTTCTTCAAACAAAAACTCAATGAGTCAGACAAATACGACGAATGCCATCAGACGGAAATTGACAGGAGGAAAACGAGGGAAAATCTTCGACGGAAATACTTCTTGCTTGGGCGGTGCAGGAGACTTTCAAGAGACTTGCCAAATATAGACAAGGAGGATTGACGTATAAATAAATATATCTCCATATTATATAACACTTTTCCTGCGGAAGGCCATGGCCAAGGTGAAGTATTGAGGTTAAATGGTCTCGTATATCTACCGGTACAAGAATTTGACGAAGACTGTCAGGTCTGGGAAATGGGACAAAAATTTACAACATGTTCCAGCCAAAGTGATTGTCACATTTTTGGGGGTATCCAGGAAATATTTCAGGACCCTCTCTGTCTCTCCATTCATCGTTTGTATTGCAAGTGAAAGGAAATATTTGATAGAGGAAGGAGAAGAAGGTTTTAAAGCCCCCCGAACACCCACCTAGTGTCGCACCAAGTCAAATGACATGTCAAAAAAGCTGGTGTGTAAGCACCCGGGAAAAACAGAAATATGTTCCTTTGACGACATCTGAATGCTTGAAGGCCAAAAAGGGAGACATTGGAGAGAAAATAAAAAATATATAAACATAAAAAAAAATAAAAGAAAGTCAGCATGGATCCCATCATGTTACCCTTTCTCACCAAAAAAATCTCTATCAACTACGAAGTTACCACTTCCTACAGTCTCTCGTCTAACCTCCTCCCCCCTTTTGTGTAGTTGTTGACAGGTCCCAGCGTGTGATTTACCTGGGGAGAGTTGGACAGGAATGTATTTTTTTTTTTACTCAGGAGACGTAAACTACTTCTAGACAGATTTTGATATGGCGGATGGGGAGGAAATATAATAAAAATACTAGGAAAGGGAAACCTCGTCATGTGTCAATATTTTGAGGGAAGGGACAAAGAGAGAAATGGGGGGGAAGGAGTGTTATGGGGGAAATAAAAATGACAGTACTACAATCGCTTTTTGTCTGTCAGAACACTTGCTCAAACACAGAGGATGAATTTAGAGGGAATTTCTGGGTAGTGTGCATACATACATAATTTATACATACGTTTTCACAGAGACTTTTAAGTAAGGAATTCTGGGTAAATCTCACCGGAAATGGCTGGGGACGAAGAGGGAATTGTGATTTAATTTAATAATTGATCTTTCATATGCCCTCTTCTGCACATTTTTCACATTCTAAAATGACGCATTTCCCCATGAAAACGAACTTGTCTCAGTGCTAACTTCATTTTTAAGGATAAAAAGTGGGGCAAGGTTATTGCGCATTATTTAACTACCTGTAAATGTACTTAAGTACCATTCTCGTGGATATTTCAAGCTTTTTATCAAATTAAATAAAAATGCAAGCAGTAGAGAGCTTGTGTAAAGCACCAGAAAACGTGTGACCCAGATTACTCCGGAAGTCAATTCTACCATTATATTTCAGTTTCCATTTCAAATTCTATTCCGCCGGTTTTTTTTACTTCTCTCGGGCTAATTCCACGGAAATTTGACAGTCTACTTACCGTTTTTTTAATGTTCGGCTTAATATTAATGAACGAAATACATTTCCGCACACAAGCCAATTTCCCGAAAATCTCTGTCCGCTTGTTAGCTTTCCCCAGCTTCATCCATTTTGCAAATTATTTCCCCACATTAAATTATGTTTCATCCTTCCTTGTATTTAATTTCATTTCTCTATACATCTTTGCAGGAGCAGATTGTGCCACATTTTGTGGATTTCACGTTTTTTCCCCGTCGGGCCAAAGCTTTTGTTTCCCGTCCACAGATTGCTTTTTTTTTGGGTTCGCCCGTCTTCGGATTTGGTCATCTCAAAATTTAGCTTTGGTCATTTCAAAGTTTAGCTTTATCCATATATTTTTCGTTATACGTATCCTTACACGTAATGATGTACATGGATATTCCTAAATTCATATATGTGTGTAACCCCAAAAATTGTGTTCGCTTCTCTGCATTATGAGAAATTCTGGGAAGTAATAATTTTTGAGGTGGCAACCCGCTTTTATCCAAGCAGGGAGTCGCTGACCAAAGCCTGGTTTTTTTATTTTGCACTTGTTGGGGACAAAATTAATTCACTCCGACACCCCAACGGCTGCGGTCATCAAGTCCAATGTTAGTATTTGGTCCTGGCGGAGGGATAAAGCTTACAACGGCATTTTGCCTTTCTCTCGCTTTCTCTCTCTTTACTGCCTTTTCTCACATTTTCTCTTTCTCTCTTTTCTATCTCATTTTTTTCTTTCACTTTTTGCTACTTTCTCTCACTTTCCCTCTGTTTTACTCTCTTTCTCTCTGTTTTGCTTTCTTTGCCTTTTTCTTACTTTCTCTTCTTCTCCCCTGTTTGCTCTCTTTCTCTTTGTCTGATTGTCTCTCAAATTCTCTCTTTTCTTTCTTTTTTTCTTACTTTCTCACAATTTCTCTTTTCTTTCACTTTTTGTTACTTTCTCTCAATTTTTCTCTTTTATTTTTCTTACTTTCTATCAATTTCTCTCCTTTCGTTCTCTATTGCTTACTTTCTCCCGCTTTCTCTTTCTTTATATCTGGTTTTCTCTCTTTCTCTTTATTTCTCTTTCTTTATATCTGGTTTTCTCTCTTTCTCTCACTTTCTCTTTCTTTATATCTGGTTTTCTCTCTTTTACTCACCTTCTCTCTCTTTCTATAATTTTATCTTTCTCTTTCTCTAATATTGTGTCTGTCTTTCTATAATTTCTATAATTTTATCTTTCTCTTTCTCTAATATTGTGTCTGTCTTTCTATAATTTATTTCTATACTTTTATCTTTCTCTTTCTCTAATTTTGTCTCTCTTTAATTTTATCTCTCCCTTTCTATAATTTTGTCTCTTTCTCTCTCGTTACCTTTCTCCGTCTGAGTATGTCCTTTTTTCGATTTTTGTCGCGCTCTCTGTTACCACTATTCTGTGTAATAAGTGCCAAATATTCCATATACACTGGAACCCGCAGTATAAAATACGTGCCGACTCCATGGATACAATGTGAAGGTACATGAATCCTCTTTCACCGTCAGGGCAAAGGGGCTTCCGAAAGGCACATGGTGGTATTACCCAGTTTTGCCGGAGAGGGAGACAGAGTCATAAAAAAAGCGTGGTAAAAGTAAAACTATGTACTACGTAATATTTATGTGCTCGTGAACCAAATTAAGCCTTATCGTTGTTTACACAAGCCTCTGCTCCCGTCTCCCTCGACCCCACAAACCGGCTCACTGTAGTCGGTGTGTGAAAAAAAGGGTCAGGAGAGAGAGGGAGAGAAAGAAAGTGAGAGAGAAAGTGAGGGGTAGAGAGAGAAGTTTTTTTTTGCAAATCCCCCACTGACAGAAAACACTTTAATAATTTCCTTTTCCATTTATTTCCCTGCAAGTAAGGTCGCAAAAAGGATACTAAAAATTTCGTTGATGAAATATCTGCTGCTTTGGAGTCGTTTCCACTTCATGTGAACGTGAAGAAAGTCTTTTTTTCGGGGGGTTTCACTATTTATGATGATGATTGTAATGACAACACAAATAATACTTATTACGGTTGTGTCCCACTTGATTCAATTGCTTTTATTCTTATTTTCTCCTTCTCTCTCTTTTTCTGCCTGATATGGCTTGACTGAAATAATTTAAGTTGATGATTTCAATAGTAAATGTGTGGGGCCAGAGCGGAAATTACTGGAGAAGGTGCAATTGAAAATTTGAACGAGATCCGGCCACTCCTAAGAATTCTTGGGAGGGACTATAATCATTTTTTTCAAGGGAGAGAAGTGGTTTTTAAATTTTAATGCTCATAACTACACTGCTACTAGGAATGGCTGGAGGGCAATGGGGAAATTTTACGTGGATCGCAATGTACTACTTTTTCGCTTTCACTATCAGTATTTTTTGTGTACTAACAATTTTTTTGTTGCTTCCAGCGCTTACCGTTTCCTTTCTACCGCTTTCTCTTTCTCTCGCTCTGAGGTTTCCTTTATATAATTAATATTCCCCTCCAAAAAAAACAGAAACTTTTCAAGGCGTGCTAAATTCACAAATACAAGGCAAAGCTAGAGCCAGCAAGGTCTTTATAGACAGGGCAGAGGCAAAATTGGATTCTTTGAGCATAACATCTTCCTGCACATTTTGGCCTTTTTTAAATACATATCAAACCACAACATGAAGTTATCTGACTTTCTTTTGGTCTCTCTGTGCACCCCGTCTCCTTTATTTTTATCTCAAATCTGTTCCTCACTATTTTCACTTTCTCCTGCTTTATTTATGTATTCTCCTGAATTTTTAATGTTATTCACCTTCCAGTGTTTATGATTTCTCTTTTCAATGCTAACTCGTTCTTTTCTAATGCTTTCGTTTTTTGATAATGTTTCCTTCTTTGTTCCTTTTCTGTGTAATTATTTTCTGTCTTTTTTGTTTTTCTGTATGACTTTCTCCATATCTGATTTGTTTTATTTTTCCTTTGTTTTTCCTCCTGATATTTGTTGAAGTATATTTTAGTTCATTTTCCGTGCAATATTTTGTATTTTCTCAGCTACTGTCACATGCTTACGCCTCTTTTGATGCTGTGCTTTTATAGAAAACTTCCATTTTGATACTTTTTGCTGACATTTTCTCTGATGTTTTCATTTTTGATGATTTTTCTTTGTAGTTTTGCTCTCTACAAGTTTTTTACTTTTAAAGTTGGATACGTTTTAGTTTTATGTTGATGGTTATGCTGTCGCTTTAATATACTTGCACTCCCAATACTTTCACATTTCTGGCTTAACAATTTCACTTCTTTAAAGCATTGTTTTTCAGATATTTCCTTTGTTCTTTCTCCTCTTTTCTTGTTTGTTTGTCCCAGATATACTGCCTTCTCCGTTTCAATTCACAGACTTTCTCTCTCGTGTTTCCAATGCTGTCTGCTTTCGCTTTCTGATATTTTCACCTTTCTTTTTCCGATACTATTCTACTTCTACTTGTGATGCTTTCTCTTTCATCTTTCTTATAATTTCTTGTTTTACACTTTCTCTTTCATCTTTCTTATAATTTCTCTTTTTTTACACTTTCTCTTTCATCTTTCTTATACTTTCTCTTTTTTTGATACTTTCTCTTTTATCTCTCTGATAATTGCTCTGTTTGTTATACTTTCTCTTTCATCTCTCTGATAATTTCTCGGTTTGTTATACTTTCTCTTTACTTTCTAATATTTTCTCCGTTTTTTATACTTTCTCTTTACTTTCTGATATTTTATTTGTTTGTTATACTTTCTCCTTACTTTCTGATAGTTTCTCTGTTTTAGATACATTCACTTTCTTTGTGATTTTTTCTATTTTTGCTTGACATTTTCGTTTCACGTTTCCTGATATTTTCTTTTTCACTTTTCTGATGTATTCTCACTTTTCTTTCACATACTTTCTTTTCCAACTGCCCCCTCCAATTTTTGTCTTTGATTAATATCTCTTTCGGTGATTTTAATCTTTCTCATGCCTCAGTAGATATTTTCCCTTTTCAGTTGTGACGTTCTTTCAACCTGCCGCCGTGATTATTTCCCCACATTATTCCCCGAATATTCCATACACAAGTCTATCTTCCCCCTCCTACCTTCTCCTGCCCCATTCCGAGTCTCAGGATGCAATAGTCTCTCTCTCCAGGTAGCAGTTATATCCCCACAATCATCTTTCATCTTTCTTTTCCCCTCAAATTTCTCCTTTTTTATCCCAATCCTCTCTCCCCTTCTTTGCCTCACCTTCTTTTCTTGTTATCCCTTTAGTAGGATTAACTTCATCTCCTCGCCCTCCCCTCTGGAAAAAAAATCGTTATGTGCCAACCTACCTCTTGTGTAAAATGTGCCGTCGTCCCAAGGTCCTACCTTCCTAGCTCCTCTCCAAACCATGTGCCTTGCACATTACGAGGCCAAAAAAGTGGATGGGGAAAGTATGTATTTGAATAAAGGGAAAAGGGAACTAGTCAAGTAACCAAATTTTCTCAAGCCACCCATACAAAAGAGAGATAGAGGGGGAGAGGGAGGCAGGGGAGGAGGACTACAACGGTGGAAAAAGTGGGGTCCTCATGTGTACCTTTCTTTATGCATATATACACATTACCTAGACACATTTGAAGCTAGTCGTAGTAGTCTTGGTAGTATGAAGCAAAAGCAGAGAGAGAGAGATAGAGAGAGAAACAGTAGCAATAGTGTGTACGATCAAGCACACAAGATGATCAAAGAGATATCGTCATCAGCAGGCAACCCAAAGAACATTACAGTATTGGAGGAGCAAGAACAAAGGAAATTTTGACACAGAGGGAATCACCAAGAGAGAGAGAAAGGCAGGGAAGAGGTGGATGAGGAGGAAAAGGAGGAGGTAGGATTTCCAGAATAAATTACCGAAGCAAGGAAAATGCCATAAATATGTATCAGAAGAAGACAAACTCTCTTTTTCTCTCTCGCTTTCTCTCTCTTTCTCTCTCTTTCTCTCTCTTTCTCTCTCTTTCTCTCTCTTTCTTTCTCTTCCTCTCTCTTTCTCTCTCATTCTCTCTCATTCTCATTTCTTCCTCTCTCTCTCTCTTCCTCTCTATCGTCCTCTTTATCTCTCTTTCTATCTGTTTCTTTCTTCTGTTACTCTCTCTCTCGCTTCCTAGCCCCAATCGCCCACCTACGATTTATGCAGCAATAGAATGATGGTGGAGAAGATTCAAAAGCTAGTCAAAAGCTTAAAAAACGCTCTTTTTCTATACCTGAGTAGGAAAGAGAAGCTTTGATGCCTTTGATAGTAATGATACACGAAGTCGAAGTCGCAATACACGAAGAATGCAGGTTAACTTCCCTTATAAAAATACACTCTGTATAAAAAACCTAGTTTTTTTTTGTTTTTAGACAAAAGTGATGAGCGTTTTCTTTCCCGACCCTTTTATCTCCCTGTCTAGATCAATATTAGTAAATGCGGAAACCAGGGGAAAGCCGCAATTTGCCTGGGGCTTGGCCTGTGAATTTGAAAATCAAGGAAGAAACTTATAAAGACCGACTATTTGAACAGATGAGGAGAGGATGGGAAAGAGAAAGGGATGAAAACATACAAAATAAAACAAATGCAACACAAAACAATTGCCCTTGGGGTCTATTTTACAGATTTTGTATTATCCTTTTTACATATGAAAGCGTTAATGGTTTGAGCCTGTCTGAGACTTACTTCTGTGTGATCTTTTAGTTAATTTCAAATAAAAGGAAAACGAGGGACGCAAAAAAAAACAGAATATATTTCCCCGCAATAGAAATAACTTTCGTGCCTCCAACTATATTCTTCCGTAATTCGAAATCTGTAAAAAGTTTGAAAAAGAAATACCCTCCAACTAATTTAGAATAAAATTGTCCTTGCCAAAGTATTTACTGGCAAAATCATCTTTTTGACCAACTACATTTTTTCCTCATTCCACAAATGACTTCAAAACTAGGCAGATTTTGACATAGAGCTGGCTGGGTTTACAATCGTTAATTGATCTCATTGTTACTTAATGCTAAAAAAACTGATTCCATTATTAATTTTATATAAGGTGTAGTAAGTTTAAGAGAAATTGAGCGTTTTTTCTTGAATTAGAAAAATAATTTGTTGGCTCAAAAAAAGTTCCAATGTGCTGCTTGTTGCACGGAGAAAGTGCGTGCTTTCACGAACGGGGAAAAAACGTAAATATTGAGGTTGACGTTGCATTCATAGACATGTGACGTTCTATTTCTTCCTCCTGCACTCATCCATATTTATATATATATCCGTACTATATCTCAGCTATTCTGACTTATATATATGTATGTAGGTATACATTAGTAGAACATGAACTTGCAGTGAACCAAGTAAACATGGGAATTTACATGCATGGGAATACTCATTCCATTTCCTTCCAAACTTTCTCCCTTCTCTCTCTCTCTCTCTCTCTCTCTCTCTCTCGCCTGTCTGAGGAAATGATATTGGAGATATCAAAAATAAAAAAAACATGTTATGCAAGGCTTCCAACGAACGTAAATATGCCTTTCCACGTGTCACTATTTCCCCCCTTCCACATCCCAACCATGCCTTTTGCTGTCTCTCCAAACAAAAATCGTTGTTTACAATAACAAATATGCCAGCAGGTTTTTCCCTTACCCAAACAAGTTCCCATGCTTTAATTATAGGCGCAATGACAAGTGAATGTTGGAGAAATAAAAGATGAAATTTAGATTACCTTCTTCATAAACGAAACCACGTTTGTCGGCAACATTTTTACATGTGGGCCTGCCGTGTACAAATTTAAAAGAGAGAAAAAAGTAGTCGGTCTTGAGAGGAATCAGTAGAGTGTGAAATCAGTCCATCTGTAAAAACGTAAACAAATACATATACATTAGAATTTGTTTCACCTCCGTCAGTATCAATATTATGTCATACATTAAGGTGAATTCCAATGACCATATAAGAATACGAAATATTGCAGTCAACTAAATTTTGCGCGGATATAATTGCTGATAACGGCTTATTGTACAGTGAAGAACATACAAAATAAAATGTAAATTGATGTCCAAAAAAAGGGGGAAGTGTCCAGAAATTGCGTTGAAAGAGGCAAATGCAATATATGAATAGAAAATATGGGGGGAAGGTCCAGGTAGGGAAAGTTCCTGGGCTTTCTCTTCTTCCAACTTCTTCTCCCTCCTCGGTTTGGGGTGCGTGGAAGCAAGCATATAATTAATATTTTATTCCTAGAATTTCATCATGAATAACGCATTGCAAGTTGGGGAGAAGGAGCAGTGGGAACAACACGACTTGATTTAGGGTCATGGTCGTAATGAGGAGCGAAGGAAAAGAAATGCATATACGGCTCTGCCGAGAGAAAGCAGTTCCATTTTGTATACACAAACTCCTAACAGCTTACATAATTCCTTCGCCTACACCGGCAACACTCAATGTTTTCCTTGTGTTAATTTACTATGACTAATTTATTTAATTGCAATCCATAACTTGTCTTTTCTCTGTCATATTCTCTCCCATTCTCTCTCTCTCTAACTTTCACTTAGCTCTCTCTCTCTCGCTTTCTCTTTTGCTTCTGTGTTTCTATTCCGTTCGCTCGTGTCTCTATCTTTTACATTAGTTGTTCCTTTTCATTCACTTTCACTTTTGTCTCTCCCTTTCACTTTCGTCGTTCACACTTATCTTTCCTTTTCTATCTAAGAAACCTTGTATTTCTTTTTCTCTTTCGTCTCCTTTACTCTAGCCTCTCTCTTTCACTTTTATCTATCGTTCTTCTGTTTAACTCTTGTCGCGCTATCTTTCACTCTTATCTTTCTTTCTTCTGTTTAACTCTTGTCTCGCTATCTTTCTCTCTTGTCTTTCTCTTTTTCTCTTATCTCGCTATCTTTCTCTCTTGCCTTTCTCCTTCTCTCGTATCTCTCCATGTCATACTTATCTCTCTCTGTCTTCTGTTTAGCTCTTGTCTCTCTCTTTTACTCTTGTTTCTCTTTCTTGTATTCCCTTTTGTCTCCTCGTTTCCGTCTATTTAACTCTTGTCTTTCTCTTTCTCTCAGGTTTCTCGCTCCTTAACCCTAGCCTCTCTCTTTTTCACTCTTAACTCTCTTTTTCACGCTTAACTGTCTCTTTCTTATGTTTAACCATTGTCTCTCTCTTTCTCGATTGCCTCTCTCTCCATTTCACTCTTATCTCTCTCTTTCTTCGTTGTCTCTCTCTCCATTTCACACTCATCTCTCTCTTTCTTTGTTGTCTCTCTCTCCATTTCACTCTTATCTCTCTCTTTCACTCTTGTGTCTCTCTCTCTTACACTCTTATTACTCAATTTCTATCCGCTGGACTCTGGTCTCTCTATTTCCGTCTTGTCTCTTTCGTCTCCCTTTTTTATACTCTTGGCTCTGTCTTTTTCCCTGTTTATACTCTCTTTTTTCTCTTATTCACTTCCATTCAGACTCTCTCTCTTTCTATTGCATATTCACTCCTTTCTCTTCCTTTTGCTCTTTCCCTTTGCCTTATCTTTCTCTTCTACGTTTTCTCGTTTCCTCGTTTCCATCGTCCCGAGGTAAATAATGGATGGAGCGGAGAAAAGCTTTTCCAGCCTCCTGTTTACACTCCCTTTTCCTCTAATGTTCACAGTGTATTATGTTGTAGCGCCAGTCTACGCAAGAATGTATGAACGTATATGTACATGTGTATGGACGTATGCATACCTGAATGTAAAATATTGATTCCCTGGGTTGTCAAACTACTTTTTGTTCATGTTGTGTGTAAGGCCTTCACATTGAGGACAATTCCTACATGTGATACATATGGCGAGAGTGTCCTTGTGTACACATTGGGAAATATTATTTCAAATAACAACAATACAGCCCCGAACCTCAAATGTGAATGCTCCACTCCAAGGTTTTAACCACAATAATGTATACGTACACCCACATATGCATGTATGTATAGGGACGGTTTTTTTTCCCAGGGAGCTCTTACTATAAGAGAAACTTCCTCTTAAATATCTTCACGTTTCGACCTTGGGAATGTCTATGCTTTATTTGGAAGCTGTATCATGAGAGGCAAAATTCTAGAGGCAGTCTTTTCTCATTTTTTTGGGGGAACAATCCACTTTCTCCCTTTCTCAGTGTGGGTTTATCGGGTGTTTTATGGGATATCCTATTTCCTACTTTCCCCTCTTCCAAAATTCCCTACACTTTTTCCTGGTCCCATGTCTTACTGACCCTCATCCTTCTACTGGAGTCAGTGTGCTTTCACTGTACTACATCACTATACATTCTCCCCGTCCACAAATCCCAAGTACTTTCCCCCGACTTTTCCCCTGTTGCTTCTATGGCCCCTTTTTTTTACCTACCTCTCCGACGTGTACACAAATACCATTAAAAAAAGAGCATGTTCACCTCCGTCGGCTGTAATTCCTTATGCAGCTCTTTCTCCTTTCTCAGCGAACATATCATCTCGTACAAAAGGGAGGAAATTTTCACCGTAGAAAGGGATAGAGAAGGAGTGTGGAAATAAATAAATAATAAAAGTGAACACACGGTTGAAATCTTAGCCACAAGGTGAGTTCTGAATAGAACTCACACGTGTTGGAAGGGCGAAGGAAGGGGTTGGAATAGCGTAAATTGAATAATAATAATATTGTGTGCCCAAATGAGATAGTAAGATTTCCTTCCTTCCACCCTTTCACCCTCTATCTCTCCTTCTAGCCTTTGCGGCAATATAAAGAGTTCTCTGGGAGAAGCATCGGAGGCCGGCAAAGAGAGAGAGAGAGAGAGAGAGAGGAAATGCAAACAAACTGTAAAGCTTTCTCCATGTGTGTGTAGGGTTCATTGGAAATGATGATAACGATGATGTTGATGATGGCGTGTGTGAAGGGCGAGACATACATATGCATCTATATATGTATAATTACAGATAGATGTGTAAACATTTTGTGTATATAAAGAGTCCAAGCCGCAGGTCCTTTCCAAATACACGCGCTCCAACTTGAAAGAAAGGAAGAGGAGTAAACTTTATTTAATTATACGTCCACGTTTTTGAGCCGACCGAGCAATAGTCATGTGTCATCAATTACTGTGAAGCTATAAAAACCACAAAAACCTGCAGTACCCAGACTTTCACTATATAAATGGTGAAAGTAGGAGTAAAAAAACAGGATCGTGTACTTCCCCTTATCATAATCAGGCCAGGTTTCAACTTCAATATTCAACCTCTCCTTCATCATCATCTTCCTTGTATGTACTATATATGTATGTATGTATGAATACACTTTTCACAGGAAATCGTACACCGCCAGTGGGATTAGTAGAATGCGGTGCAATTTTGAGCGTTCCAAGCTTTTAGCTACAGGGATTTCTGGGAATCACACACACGGGGATGGAGAAAGTGCCATGTTAGATACGGGGAAAGTATCTGAAAAACCCTTGCAATGTCACGAGACACGCAATGGTGAAAGAGACGGAGGAACATTCCCGGCTTGAGAAGACTTTCACCCAAAAACTTGTTACGGCTAGAAGGGGGAATAGCATGTGTAGGGATCAACATACAAAAGGTAGAAAAGTCACGAACACAGAGGATGGAGAAGGAACTTGCCTCCAAACATCCTTGAGCTTTCTCATACACCAAAAACTTTCCATACAGTAACCAACACGTGGCATGAAACACATTGTACTCGGACAGGGAATTTGGTTTAAGCCAGTAACGTGAGAGGGTAAAAGTGTGTAACGGAGGAAAATGGGAGTTTAAATGGTATTCAAAGAAGGAAACAGAACCTGGTACCGGCATCAAGGAACGGATCCTCCTGAATTAAAGGGGGGAAATAAGCCAGAAAACGGGGAATAGCAAGGACGAGTGAGAGAAAGGAGGGGTACACACGAGCGACAGATGGATAACAAACCAAAAGTGAGGGGAAGGTCGCGCAGAGGAAGCCATAGAAAGAGAGGCAAATCGAGAGAAAGACAAAGAGTGAAAACTAAAGAAACTAAGATTACGGGGATACAGCAATAGAAAGGAGGAGGTGGACGGAGAGGGAAGCAAAACTAGGGCAATATTGGAAGCGACACAAACAGACGGAAATTGTGAGAGAAGTAGCAAAAAGGAGAATCAAGTACCTGGAAAAAACTGGAGGAAATTAGACAAACTAGTAAATATTGAAAAAATAGAAGCAGAGTTAAGCGCATAAAATAAAGGAAAACAAATGAGATTAAACAAAGAAAGAAAACAAAGAAATTAATAAATTCAAAACGCAATAAAGAATGAAAGGAGAGCCATACCCAATCAAAAAAAAAGAAAACCATTTAAGGATCCAAAAAGAAAGAAAGAAAGAAACCATTTAAAGACAAAAAAAGAAAGAAGGAAGGAAACCATATAAAGATAAAAAGGAAAGAATGAGTGAATCAAAAAACTGAAAAAATAAAGAAGGAATAAGCTGATTAAAACCTGAAAAAAAGAACGAAGGAAACATAAAATAAAAAAACGAAAAAGAACGAAGGAAAGGAAAAATAAAAAAACGAAGGAAAGAGAAAATAAAAAAAACGAAGGAAAGAGAAAATAAAAAAAACGAAGGAAAGAGAAAATAAAAAAAACAAAAGAAGAAATAGAGAGAAATTAGAAAACGGAAAACCGAAAAGAGAAAGACTATTTTAAAACATGGAAAAATAAAGGATAGAGAAAATATTACAAATGAAAAGCGAAAGAAGAGAAAAAATATTAAAAAGAGAAAAGAGAAAGGAGGATCTTTTTTAGCTGAACAAAAAGGAATGAAGGAGAAACCATCAGAAAAAAATAGAGGAAGAAATAAAAACGAAGACAAAATGTATCACAAAATATATCTAATTCAAGAGGAAACGAAAACAGAAAGACAAAAAAATGGACCCCTATCAAAAAATATTAGAGGAAATGGTCAGAGTTTGACACAAAATCAGCAAACAAGAGAAAATCAGTGCTGGAAAGAGAAACCAAAGGCAAACAATGGACAAAAAGAAAATTAGGATTAAAAAGACAAGTATACAAACCAGTGCAGAATCTTTCCTTCTTTTCTTAACTTTTTCAGTTACGAAAATAAAGGAAAATACGAGCAAATGCTGAGAAAAAATTATGGGAACTGCAGACAAAATGCAGAGGAAACACGAATAAAGAAGCTGAGAAACGGACAAAAAAGAACCGCGAAACTGAGACAAAGAGGCAGAGACTTGAGGAGAAAAAAAGAAGAGAGGCATCGGGAGGATATATAAGAGAGTGGCCGAATAGCAGTAGAACATTCGCAGGAGTTAGCTGCAAAGTGAATAAAAAATTGGCACACCAATTCCGAGTAGGAACCACACTGTGAACATCCTGTACTGAAGCTATCCCTTGGTAAGGAAGACAAGCGGGAGGGGGCAAATGAAAAATAGTTACATAAGAAGAGGTCAAGGTCAGATACAGAGAAATCATTTCTTTGAATAAAACGGATGTCCATAGCCCTTTTTTTACAGGATGAAATGAATCAAGTACATCAGGATAATAAAGAAACATAAGAAAGCAATCCCTTTCTTAGTCCCTAACTTCTTCATTTACTCTTTGCTCTGCCCCACCCAAAATTTTGCTCATTGACCCTGCGTAAACCCAGATCAATTGAACTCTTTCGTAAGAACAAGGTAAAGAAATACAAGTTTTTTTTTACCCAGGAAAATACGTCAATAAAAAGTACAAGGGGTGAAAAGTGCATGTGTTCCTGCATTTCTCCTCTCCCAACCTCAGCTGAATGTCCCTTGAGATTCAAAACCGATTTCAAGTTTGTGCATGCCGTAAGCTCCGTAGTTAGAGAAAGGATCAAGCGACACATCTAATGAAGAAATTAATGGTGTGAGAAGATTTTGTGAAGAGTGTAGAGAAGGGTAATAATGGTACATAAGACGTTTTTTATTCCTTTCACCCCCACACCAAAATTCCTTTTTTTACTCCAAAAAAAAAACCTTTTCATGCATGCATTGGAAATAAAGGGAAGGAACAGTAAGAACCATCTCAAAGGAAATCCCCGGGAATGCCACAGGAAAATAATGCCAACCCCATAAAAGAACCAGAATTCCCCACTGCGGAAGAACCAACTATAACCAGCGTGTAATTGTGACGACACACAAAGAACAATGAAGGGCACAGAGGAAGTCAGAGAGAGAGTGAGTGGGAGCAAAGGGTTGAAGGGGAGAGAGAGAGAGAGAGAGCGAGAGAGAGAGAACGGGAAAAATGAGTGGAAACTGTTATTTTTATTGCGGTCGTATATTTCACACGAGTGAAAACTCATGAGGTCTTACCCGCATAAACACACTCACACTCGGGTCCCTCATCCTCACACTATTTCTCCATCAAACCCAACTACTGTAATGACAACAACTTTTCTCTTCACAATTACTTTTCACTCCTCAC
Organism: Disparrhopalites patrizii; assembly: GCA_034698585.1. NCBI lineage: Eukaryota > Metazoa > Arthropoda > Collembola > Symphypleona > Sminthuridae > Disparrhopalites > Disparrhopalites patrizii. Next base: position 4,631 of record JAQGBT010003148.1, on the reverse strand, counting down.
AAAGCAAAAAGTGGTGGAGATAAAAAGAAGGTGGAGATAAAAAAAAAAAGGTGGAATGAGACAGAAAGGGAATATTAATGAGAGAAGGGATGATATAAGAGCAAGTATGAGAAAGAAAATAGGAGACGAAGAACGAAAACAGAGAGAAGGCAAGAGAATAAAAGAAAATCAGAGAGAAAGGACGAAAATAATAAAAGAGAACCAAAGTAGTACAAGAGAAAATAATAGGCAGGAAAATAAGAAAGACAGTAAGATTAAATAACAAAAAGTATACTTTTTTTTTTTTTCTTATATATAAGAGAGAGAATAAAAAGGGAAGAAAAAATAGAAAGAATGAATGAGACAAAATAAAAAAGTGAAGAAATAATAGAAAGAATGTAAGAGGCAAAATAAAAAAGTATAGAAAAAATATAAGAAACAAACAAAAAAAGTAAAGAAAAAAATAAAAAGAATATACTAGACAAACTAAAAAAAGTAAAGAAAAAATATAAGATACAAAATAAAAAGGTGGAAGACAAAATGAAAGAGAAAAAGAAAAATACCACAAGAGAAAGAAAATAAAAAGATAGAAAGCCAATATAAGATGGAAAAGAGACATAAAATAACTGAGAAAGAAGAGAAGGAAAATAACTGATAAAACGAGGAAAAAATAACCTCGAAAAGGAAGGAAGAACTAAAAACCCGAGAAAAATAAAATCAACGATATAAAAATGAAACGCGAACATGAAAAATGAAAAAACAAGATAGACAGAGAGCATGACAGAAAATAGTAGAGAAAAACAGACAGAAAGTATGCTAGAGAAATGAGCAAGTAACAGAGAGAAAGTACGGCAGAGAACTTGGAATGGATTAGAGACAAAAGTTATCAGAGAAAATGGAAAGTACTGGAATAAAGGTGAAAGTGAGACAACAAATACGAGGAAGAAATGGATACAGTATGGAGAGAAAACACTAGGAACAAGCAGAAATAATGTGCGAAAAGCAAAACTAACTTACGGCTATGATTACATGAGCTTGTTGCTCAACTATTACATTGTCCTTCCTTAGTGTAACTACATTTTTTTGAATAAAAAAATACATACCAAACACACTCTCACCTACAAGTTTTTTTTATGAATGTCCTGAGTCAAATTACATTAGAAAAATATGATGAGCTTGGACGAGAGAAAGTATCTCGGGGAAGGAAATCAGGCACAAATGAACTACATATTAATCTGGTTCCGTTAGTATTTTACCAGCAAAAGCGTGGAAAAAAGTTTTTTACTTCATCTTGTATTTCCAAGGCGTTCCATCCTCTACCAGACGTTATTTTGCCAAGCCAGCTTTAAAAAATAATAATTCCCAGTAATTGCAGCAAGAAAACATTTTTGCAAAACTTTTTTCTCTGAAGACGGGAAATATCATCCAGAGAATTTGCATCCAGCGGACCATGTACATCATCCGCAACAGAGAAAGTTCTTTTGCGTTATCACAGCCAATATGTGAGATGCAAGTCGTCATTGCCGGCCTGTTGGAGGAAGATGTAATAATACGGATATACATATTATTATTAGTATTTTCCTCTTCGTCTCATAAACAGACATTCTAAAACTCTTCGCCACGTAAACAGAAATTAGTTTTTGTTTTTCTTATTACTACCCCCACCTTGTTAGTATCCTGACATGAACACGGGAAATAAAGAAAATTAAATCGTGTCTCGGAAATATAAAATTCCTCCAAACTAGGTCTACCTCTCACTGGACTTGTTTTTATGTCTTACATTACTCTCCCTCTTTTTCATTGACATGATTATGCTCCCTCATCTACTGCATTATAATCATATCCTTGTCCAACTTTTTTCTAAGAGCTTCTCTCATCGTTAAAAAAAACAACAATTGGCATAATGAGAAAAGTTGCCGGTACAGACAACATATATCTAAAAACTTCTACGTCACTATTTTTCTACATTTGCAACAATTCCTTCCACAATATTACACTCTCAATTCAAGGATTGCAAACGGAAAGATCATACTGGATGTAACGCCGAGCAACATTTCACAGGCAACATTACTGGGCAATCCGAAAAAAACATATCTTAAAAATCCATGGGAAAAGTATCAGAAAATCTCTAGAGAGTTTCAAAAAAAGCCCAGGAAATGAAAGTCCAGCATTAGGAAGACGCAAGCAGAGGCCGAAATGGACGCCAGAAATGCAGCAGAGTGTAGTCTATAGATTGAGAAATTAATATAATAAAAAGAATAAAATAAAACCCCAAAAAAGTGAAGAAAAAGTGGAGAGGAAAATACAAGAAAGAAACGCAGAGCTAAAGGCATCAAAACGTATGAGAACGAGCGGTCATCACAAAAGCCAGGAGAGAGTCAAGGGAATAGATAGTCGTCGCAATAAATGCCTTTGATTACACGATTGCATACGTATGTGATCAGACAGTAAATTGTATTAGCAAGTTCTCCTCCTTTGTTTGTGTTTTGCACACAAATGAATGAGTCCCCAATCTTTTGTGAAGCTTTGAGGGTGGGTACGCATGCTATATCTGGGAAAAAACTACATATGTGTGTATATACCTATGTATAAATACAAAATAAAAATACAAACTACCAGCGAGGCGGAGGTGGGGAGGAGGAGCACGAGGAATACGAGGAAACAATACATAAAGAGCTTGACAATTTCCAGCTAAAATATCAAAAGACAGGGGAATTTAAAATCCCCTTGAAAAACTATTGTCCCTCTCTTGCTTTGACAACCATTTCATGTGTGTGGCCTTTGATTACCAGCCTCCCGCTTGGCCTGGCTCTTCCTTTATGGAAGATAGAGAGAGAAAGAGAGTAAAGGGAGACGATTATGAGGAGACGTGCAAACAACATACAAAAGGTACGGCAAAGTCCTTGTTTTGGCAGGTCCTTCATTTCCAAAATGCTCTTTTCCCCCCCAAAAAAAGGGAATGCTAAAAAAGGGTGATTATTCAACTCACAAAAGTTTGTTGGGGTGGGGCTTTATATGTATTTAAATAAAACGATTGACAACCTTAATTACCAACTCCCTGTACATACCTACTTTCCCCAGTTCAGTCTCTTTAATTACTTTCCCGGGAATTACCATTTTCACTCCGAATTCCTCCTTTTTCTAAGGCATTCCCTCGTCTTTCTATTCATTTCCCAGCCATTTCAATTTGCTTTCCTTCCTTTTTTTCCCTTTACAATTCTCTTTTCCCGAATGTGACATGTCCAACCTTGAGGACTCTGCCCTGATTTCTCTCTCTCCCTCTCTCTGTCTGACATGGGCAAAAGTGATTTTATATTCTGTCCGTCCCCTTTATTTTTACTCTTGTACTCATTTCATTGTCTTTTGCATCTGTCACTTGCTCCTTTATCAAGATGATTATTGGAAATTATGTATGATTACAACAGACGGATATTCCTAACTCATTTCACCTTCTGTGGAACACAAACTCATTCACTGGGAATAGAATCTCTGCCCATTGTTGTTGTACCTCTTCAGATTTAAATATATGTCCCTTGTTTGACCCCACACAAATTTTGGCCTCCCAAAGTTTCCACGTTTTATTTTTAGACATTTCTCCAGTATTTCTCCGCGAACTCTCACTTCGCCTTTACTTCATTTACATGCTCATTCAAATTAATTCCCAAAGGTCCATAGTTTTCTTTTTAATATGCATGCAATCTCTCATACCATCTCCGTTACGGCCTTCATTCACGCGTCTCTTCTGCCTCTTCTTCTTCAACTTGTCTCTATAGCATACTCCACTGGATCCCAGGAGAGCGTTTCTAGAAATTATAAGGAGCCATTCAAGCGTTTCGGAAAACAGAATTAAATTGGATTCTTTCTCTATAGGTGTTAATTCTCCCCCATATTTTTCCTTTCATCTCCTCCTCCCACACGGGGGAAATGGGGGAAACCCGCTAATTTAACCCTTTGGGTACATTCCCTCCCCCTCTTTAATTACTCCCAATGATTACACACGTGCTCAGCCCTTGTTATTATTCTCGACTTTTTTTTTTGTATATTTACCCACATTTCCCCTCAATTGTTTCAGGACCAACCTGGTGATTTTCTTTTTGTTTTCCCTTCTCTACTACTCCTTCTTTCACCACCTCAGAGCGTTGATATCGCTGAAAGCTTTCTCTCATTCCGCCCTCATCCAATGTTGCCCTTGCTTGGTAACACAGTACACCCCCAAAAATAATTTCCTTGGGTCAGTGGCACGCTAATCTCTATTTTGATTTACACACTTCCCTAATAATAACAGGCCTGACCATGTGACAGGCGTGTACGTCAGTGCTACAAATCATAAATGGCGTAGTGGGCATTTCCCTCTCACTCGGTATCATACTTCCCCATTTATTTATGACGGGGAGGGGGGGGAATTATGTCCTTAAAAATTCATTTGCTTCCACTCCCTTCAACGCAGTTCGGCATGCAATGTTGACTCTTGTAGCAGTAGTACGAAATCCGGACTGTGAAAATTTGTTTTCATGTAACCTGTTGTAGCACTCTTTACCCGCGGCAATGTACGTACCGTAATCACTCGAAAGATGACCCGGGCCATCTTGAGAAATTTCAAAGCGAGTCCCCGGCCATCTTTAGAACCCGGCCACCTTTGGAACCCGGCTATC